>JBBPBX010075811.1:0-17263 GCA_038048925.1 Garcialebias charrua | reverse complement strand
GTATATGTGTGTGTGTCTGTGTGTGTGCCTGTGTAAATATATGTCCAATATTTACTTCCCAAGAGTTTGATTTACAACTGTTCAGTTATTCATGAGACCTTTTGTTAGATCTCGTGATCTGTACGTGTTGAGAGATTGTGTTGTGTATGTGGATTTCAGTTGGGTATCAGTGTATGAATGTTATTTAAAGCAGACTGATTAGTCTCTACAGATTCAAATTGGCTTTGTAAAGAAATAGTAGAATGCTGTATGAATGGGTAAATGAGGGCACAGGTTGTTTTGTAAAGCTTTTTGAAGGCCGTATTTTCTGCCTTACACATTGCTCCACCATACACGTCGCATCAGTCCAATTATGTCCAATAAAGTGGAAAAATCCATAAACGGGTCGCACCGCAGTATACGTTGCATCTATTATGCGTCACCGCTGACAACCCGGAAATGTGGGCCAGTGGTTTGCCAAAAATGGATTGGCTGCCAAATGGCCACAGGAGCGTGCACGGAAGGACTTTAACAAGATTAATTATTTGTTTGCTGAAAATTATAGTAAAGGTGTGTCTGAGCTGAATTTTTCCTTAATAAATGCACGTAATGTCAAATCAGTTGGATTTAAAAAAGAGTTTTGCTGTGTCAAGCGTGCACCTGCATCTACCGTAGTGGAAATGCTGCATGTCTTCAAAATTTAACAAGATAAACACCTTAAAAAAATATATTTGTTTGCTGACATTATAGCAAAAGTGTGCCTGAGCTGAACTTTTCCTTCAAAAATTGACGTAATGTTCAAATCAACTGGATTTAAATAGTTTCACTTTGACGGCTCTTCAAACGTGCATGCGTACGCGCTGCGAAAACCTTCATCTCTTAAAATTTTTACAAGATAAACACCTTAAAAAATATATATATTTGCTGACATTATAGTAAAAGTGTGTCTCAGCTGAACTTTTCTTAAAGGGGACCACATATTCAAAATTCACTTTTTAATGGTTTTTTTACTCAACTTTGGGTATTTACTTCATAAAAAAACAGTCCTAAGGCCAAAAAAATGCACCCAGTGGTTTATTTACTTTAAGTAGATTTATTTATCTTTGATAAATTCACTTCGTTTCCCACTTCCTGCGGTTTGTGACGTCACAAACCGCAGCCAACCACCTCAAACCTGAGTCCAGCCCCTTAGCAACCCCTGGTTAGGCTCAACCCACTTCTGTATTAAAGTGCGACTAAACCCAAAATTAACTTTTTTTAGCTGATAAACTCCCTAGAATGTGTTTAAAATATTATCTAGCACTATGGCTGTGTTTATTTTCACATAATTGTGCATATCTGTGTAAATTGGCAATATTTGGCAATATTTGGTCTAAAACTGTGTTTACGGTAGTCCTTTGGGTTGAACAGAGGTTATTGCACCTTAATTTTCATATTGGTCAGGACTGTTCACTCTGATGTGTCTTGTACACTCTGATGTCACACAGGTGGTTCAAGCAGAGCCAATCCCCTGCAGAGATGAGAAGTGCATACCTTATATGGAAGTGCTGCATTTCACTCCTGACAAGCGGTTTTATTTTTCTTTTCATTTTCATTTTTTTAGGCCTTTGGTTTTGGATGGAATGGGTGGAATAGATAAATACATCTACATGTTTATTCTTTGTTGTTGCTTGGTGTATGTTGTTGGCTAGAGGTTTAATTTGTTTTAGGTTGTTGCAGGTGGAGGCGTGAACAAAAGCACAACTCTACCTCCACCCCTCCTTGTCTCTCGACACGCCCATTTTCAGGTAGATTTTGGAAGGAGGAGTTACCGTCTCAACCTGGGTTTAGTCTCACTTTAAACACATGACTGTTGTTTTTCATGATTTCATCTCATCTTTTGTTTATATGTTCTTAATTTCATGTGTACAGCACTTTGTTGCAGCTGTGTTTTTTTTAAATGGCTTTATAAATAAAGTATAATTGTTATTTTTATGTTTTAGTTCAATTTTTAGTGTATTTGCGATCGCTCCCAACGCGCAGCCGGCAAAAATTAAACGAGCGGACCCCCGGCGTAGGGACCGGCGGCAACGGGACCCTCTTCTGGCGGATGGAGCGGAGCTTCAACTGTACAGCCTCGCTGCTGCCTCGCAGCAGCCTCGCAGCAGCGAGGACCTTCTCCTTACGGATTAATTTACGGGAGACACTTGGTGAACTTTGTGTTGTCTTGACTGGAACAGCGATAACTCCCAAAATCGCCGCGTGCAACGAGCGGAGCTGGCGAACACCGGAAGAGGAACAAGCTAACATTAGCATCGGATTCGGGTGGTCTCATGCTAAAAGGAGCAGCAAATTGCGGCGCGCTCAGACGGGTTTCGGTAAGTTATCTTAAGCTAGCACTAACAGTAAGTCAAATGAGTAATAAAAAAGAGCTAATTTTAAAACAACAACACATTACAGATACTGGCTGTTACAGAGGGCGTAAACAGATCGTTGAAGGGCGTGGACTTCAGAACTTGTATCAGAAACCGGTCGTTCAAAACGAAAGTTAAAAATGGCAGAATTAAAAAGGGTATAATTAATTATCTAAGAATTATTTTGTGTATTAAAATGAATTAATATTGTCAAGATAGCACACAGACATAACATAAAAAATTTAAAAACCTATATGTGGTCTCCTTTAATAAATGCACTTTGACGGTTAAAACATGGCAAAATGAAGCCAACGAAATAAAGCGGCTTAAAATTTACTACACGCTCACCCGCCCATAATGATGACAGAAACTATTTATTTATTTATTTTTATTCAAACCAGTTGAATTCTTCATTCTCTGTGTTGCTGTTGAAGAGTTCTGCCAACTCCTGAGGTAACACATAGTTCAGACCTCCAGAGAGCAGGAGGCCGTGCTGCAACAGAGTGAGTCCGAGCAGAGGAGGCTGCGGTCAGACACATGAGCTGGGAACGCTCGGTGGACTCTCTGGAAGTGTCAGAGCTCCAGAGAGCAGGAGGCTGGGCTGTGACAGAGTGATTCAGACCAGATGAGTCTACTGTCGGACACATGAGCTGGGAACGCTCGGTGAACCCTAGCGGCCAAAAGTGGTACTGCGCCCCTAGCGGCCGAAAGTGGTACTGCTCCATTTTTTGTCAGAATGAATGGAAATGGTCATATCTCAGCCAAAAATTGGTCTAAAAACATAGGGGGGAAATCCATAAATATGTTGCTTTGCCGTATAAGTCATAAGACATGCAAGTTAGGCAAAAAAACATGACTTATAGGCCAAAAAGTATGGTATCTTGACTAAATAGAAAAGCACTATATACAGTCCACTTACCATTTATGACTCTCAGCTACTACCACATCAAATTAGCAGAAGATTTACTGTTGCTATTTGAAAATTTGATAAGGTTGCTTAGCTGTGTTTGTCATTTTGAATTAGATAAACTCAGCTGTAGATGTTCACCTACAGATTGTTTTCTGCATGATTCATTACAATTAGTCAAGTACAGGTAGTTAAGAAATTTGGCACAGACATACCAAAAACACATAATCATTCACTTATGCCCTTGGTGGGCAATAATGTACCAGTTACTGTTGGGATACATACAATAAATAAATAAATTGTTTCACTCTGTTGAATGTTTACTATCATGCACCAGAGCAAGAATTCTGTATCTTAAAACCTTCATCAGTCACACCTTAATGGTTATTGTGAAACAATTCCTCAAAACTTTACACTCATGCAATCTCTCCTGCAGTTTCTCTGAACTGTTGATGGCTCCACACAGAAAGACAAATAATTATCCTCCGAAGCATGTTCTGCTGCTTTCAACACTAAACAGTACACCCAGCAGACTTAATGGACTCTCAATGTGTGACAGGTATTCTGAACTGTTAAACTAGGACACAATGTGTGAATATTTTCAAGTTTTTATTGCAAGACAAGTAATTATGTCCCAGTCCAGTAGTCAGCCTTCAGAGCACGTCTAATCGCAGAAAATCTTTGTTTATTCCCAACAATTAATCTAACTGCAGGGTCCAAAACAAGTGGGTCTGGAAGAACAGTGTGACAGTGAAACACAAAACAACAAATTTAATCTGATAGAGAGAGCTCTGAGTTGTGTTACTGCTTGTTTTAAATTTACTTATTTATTTTATTTTTGTGCTAGGAGTGTGGAGCTCTGAGGAATGGACAAACTTCATGTCTTTTTCAGCTTGTAGAGGAGAGCACACAGAGCACTGTCAGTTTTTCTAACCTTTCTTAGCTGCATGAAACCTTTTAAAATAACAAAGTGCAGTTTGAGAGCCCTGCTGTCGCTTTAGTTCAAATGTGCAAATATACTTCCAAGGAAATAAATCCATGGCAAACTTGAAGAAATGCCAAGAGTCAGATTTAATATTTTCCTAAAGAACGACTGTCGCGTTTTGCATAAATTTGAAAGCAAACATTATCTTAATTATGTATACAAAGTTTAAAATGCATTGTGTGTTGCCTCCAGCAACACTGATGCATGCAGCATTGTAGCAGCACACGCATGTACACACAGAGACACACACATGCACACAGGCAGTGGAATTGAATGTGATAGGGAAGTGAAAAATGATTAACCCAGGGTCAGCTCTCAGCCTCAATCTCAGCAGCGCTCAAAGAACATCCTCGCCTGATTTACACTCGTCATGTTCCACAGCACACATTTGCATATATTTATTAAATTCACCACACGTTGGAGAATAAAATACAACACAGTGGAGGGGGTGGGAGCATGAGGAAGTGAGTGGAGGAAGGGAATGAGGGAGGAGGTTATTCAAAGGAGGTGTGTTTCTGATAGATTTGCTTTCTATTCATATTCATTTCTTCTCTCTCTCTCTCTTTCTCTGTGTGCGTGTGTGTGTGTTTGTGTGTGTTTTGTTCATTAGCAAAGAGATCAGTGCAAACATCAGTTGTGAATGAGCAGCGCTTTAAGGAACACATTGCAGCTGGTCAGCGTATTGAATTGACCTTGTTATCAATGTGACAGACTTTTGTTTATCAGTTAGTTAGATAAGAACAGCACGGAGTGTGGCGATAGTCTACCAAATGAAAACAACATCTGTGCTAAATCACAAACCTGACTAAAAAACATGAATCTTAGCATGTTTTTCTTGTAATCACTGAACTCAGGCAAATATTGTGTAAATCTGGCAAATAAATAAATAAATAAACTAAATTAAGAGAGAATATGCTATATATTTCAGAATAATATGACTTTTCCTTCCCCTTGCAGCAGCTCAAGCCAGTATAGGTGGTTTCTCACAGAGCTTGGACTGATGGCGACTGTTATTCAAATTGTGATAAAATACCCTGATTGTCCATTTCAGTCTCTCAGAACATCTACTACCAACTGACCATCAAAATGTGCAGCTGTATTTTTAGCGACCTGTTTGAATATCACGCCTTCTTTTCATGTGAACACTTCGCAAAACGTTGGTTACGTATTGTAACCCCAGATTCTATGAATGTAGGCGTAGCCCTTTAAGCCACACCTATTGGGTAAATCCCTGTGTTTCGCGTCAACACTGAAGACTTCTAGTCCACGCCCACCTGCTGTGGGCCACACCCTCGGTCTACTATATAAGCGGCCATTGACCGAGAGACTGCTCCCAAATAGGCAAAAAAAAATTCTGCCAAATGAGAGCCAGTGAGGCCCAAGGCTTAAAGGGCTATGCCTACATTCATAGAATCTGAGGTTACAATACGTAACCAACGTTCTATTTCATGTAGGCTTCGCCCTTTAAGCCACACCTATTGGGTTAAAGGTGGAGCAGGATATGGTTCATACCTCACTGGGTCTGACCAAAAACCCTGGCAACCGCAAACTTCAATAAATATAAATAGCAAGTGAGCAACCTGATTAACTGATGGTGAATGAATAAGTTTATTCATAACAGAATCAAAAACAGCTCCAAGAGTACTTCTGACTTGAAGGAATGTTTGAACTGTAACACCCATCAATAAAGACAGAAACAACTGTGTCAATTAATCAATACGTTTATTGATAATGAAAAGTTTTACTCTGTTGCAACCCTAAGAACAGAATGTGTCAAAGAGGAGCTGGAGACATCTCGCAAATAAAAACGGATGAATGGAGTTGCTGACGACCAGGAGACCGCAGAGCAGATATCCTGTACCGAGAGGCCATTGAACAAAGCTGTGGAAGTTGCCATCCCTCGAGTAGAATGAGTTCTTATGCTATCAGGAGGCTGTAGACCAGCTGAACTGTAAGCCTGGGAGATGGTCTCATACAACCAATGCGACAATCGCTGATAGGTCAAAGTTTGACCCTGAGTGTCCTCTAAAATGTATGAAGAGCTTATCAGATTTACGCATCGCAGCTATGCATTCCACATAACATCTGAGAGCTCGAACCGGGCAAAGCAAATGTAACTGCTCCTCCTCTGGTTTAATGTGAGGAGGAAGGTAAAAACCGTCCAATATGATGATCCTGGACCTGAATGAACTCGTTATGACCTTAGGTATGAATGTTGGATTAGGCCTGAGTTCAGCAGAGCTTCCATCTCTTTGAATTTTTAGAAAAGAAGGAGAAACAGACCGTCCAGAATGGTCACACACTCTTTTAGCTGATGTAAGAGCTAACAACAGAGCTGTTTTAAAGGACAGAAACTTTAGTGGTGTCTCATTTAGCAGCTCAAATGGATCCTTAATTAATGCATTTAATACAGTAACCAGGTCCCACTAAGGAGGCAACGTGCTAGATACCGGTCTGAGATGACGAGCACCTTTCAAAAAATGTTTCATTAGGGGATGATTAAACACTGTTCTATCATTAAACCCCTCATGGCATGATGAAATCGCTGCAACAGACATTTTAATGGTGCTGAAAGCCAACTTTCTATCCAACAACAATTGTAAGTATGACAACATGGGACCCAGATGACATGAACATGGGTCCAGCTGTTTTTCTATGCACCAACGCTGAAAAGCAACCCATTTTGATGCATAAAAAGTGGTCGTGGACCTTGCACGTGAACCCTGAATGGTACCAATGTCATCCTTAGAAAAACCAAGATTTTCTAAATGTTGTCGTTCAGCATCCAAGCCTACAGATGTTGACCTATCACCGGGTGGCTCCTTATTGCTCCCCCTGCTTGAAGGAAAGCATCGTCTCTCCAAGGGAGTTTCCAGGAGCGGCCTGTCAGTTGCTACAGAACTGAAAACCATGGTGCGTTCACACGTTCTGGAGTGATCAGAATTACTGATACTTCCTCCTTTCTCTCTCTTTCCAACTGTGCTGATAACAGAGGAACTGAAGGGAAGGCCTAAATCAATGTCCTTGACCATGGTTTGTGTGCAAAGGTGTCCACTCCCAATGGGAAGGGGGTTGTCGTGAGGGCTCAAGGAGAAGAACAGAGGACACTGAGCATTCTCTCGTGTTGCAAACAAGTCCACTTCCACCCTCCCAAACCTGCTCCAAATTTGTGAGCTCAGGTCCGGGTGTAACATCCAATTTCTGTCCAGAGGTCTCCCGCTTGACATATTATAGGCACCTCTGTTTTGCACGCCTGGGATGTAAACAGCCCTCAGTGATTTTAACAGAGCAGCTCTCTGGCTATGTTCAGCAGCTAGGCTGAGCACACCCCATTCTCACGGATTATATAAGCGGTGGTTGCTTTGTTGTCTGTATGTACGAGAACATCCTGGTCTCGTAGCATGAGAGCAAAGTGTTTTAGAACTTTGTATAATGTCAACAACTCTAACACGGTTATGTGGAGGGACGTGCCAGGCGGCCACATTCCGCTCACCATCTGAGACGAATAAGTCCCTCCCCAACCGGAGAGTGACGCGTCTGTGAAGACCGCCCTGAATGACATCTCCTTGCCCAGGGGAACCCCTTCTGATAGAATCTTGGGATTCCCCCCAAAAATCAGGTCCGTTCTCACTGATGGGGGAACCGTGACTCAACGTCTTTTTTGGCGTACAGGGTCTATTCTCTGACGAATAAACCATCTCTGCAATGTACGCATGTGCAGTAAACCCCTATTTTACTACAACATGCCCGGCGGCTATCATTCCTAACAACCTCATAATTGTCAACACTGACTTCTATGGGGTTGGACGCACTGAAGGAGTGACGTCAGCAACTATTTCCTCTGGTCCGACAAAACAGCTGTCATGCTTATAGAACAGAGACTCATGCCCAGAAAAACTATTTGATAGGCTGGTAAAACAGAGCTTTTCTCCCAATTAATGGCAAAGCCTAAATGGGACAGATGACTCACCAAAATCACAGTCTGTGCTGCTACCTCCTCTTTGGTGCAAGACTAAAGCAACAGATCATCGATGTAATAGAGGATCCTGATGCCCCTTGAACGCAGCGGGTGTAGCGTTATTTCGATGACCTTCGTGAAGATCCGTGGTGCAAGAGCATATCCGAACGGGAGGCGATTGAACTCGTAACAGGTTCCCTGAAAGGCAAACCGGGGGAACTTCCTGTGTTTGTTGATGATCGGGATATAGAAATATGCGTTTCTGAGCTCGATTGCTATAAACCAGTCCCTTGGCGACGTCACATACTCGAGAACGCACTTCAATGTTAACATATGAAATGATGTTTCATGATGTATTTGTTGAATGTTGACAAATCTAAAATCGGCCTGAGTTCCCCTGATTTCTTGGGGACTAGGAAATATTTTGAGTAAAAACCGGTTCTCTCCTCGCCCGAGGGGACCCCGGAAATGACGTGTTTCGCTAACAGTTTCTGTAGTTCCAACTGTAGCGCCTCACCCTGTATAGGAGATGTGAGTTTTGGCTCCAAAACTCCATTGAACCTGGGAGGCGTCTCTGCAAACTAGAGTGTAACCGTTGCAAATTAGTAGTCGTAACCAGTTGTTCAGAGAGCAAGTCTGAAGCCAGATTGCACTGTGATCAGTCAAAGGTGTGGCCAGAGCGTTCTGCCGCATGAGAGGAAATAGCCTGGCCTCTACCACTGCCAAGTGGACAGAGTCCGCATTGGCCCAAGGGAGGCCCGTTTGAAAAGGGGCATTTACTGAACGCTGCGTCACGGCTCCAGCACTGACACTCGTTTGAATCATGCAGGCATGAAAAACATATTTTTGAGAAGGATCAGTGGCTGTATCTGTTACTCGACTGGATGAAGAGAGAGATTAAAAAGTCCTGGCTAGGACTGCTGTGTCCATGCCAGGCTCATGTGAACTAAACGATTTAAAGAGTGTAGAGGTTTGTCTGACTTATCTAAACGGTTCTACGCTTTGTGACTGCTGGTAGTCACGTGTGCATGTCCCCAACGTGGTGTGGAGGGGCGGAGCTGGATTGGTCACAGGGAGGGCACTGTTTGCACCTGCAGCCCAGCTCTGTGCAGCATCATTTGAGAAAATAAAAGTTTTCTATTTATTACCCGCGTTTGGAGATACGTTCACGGGCCTCGTAGAAGAGGCAATCAGCGTGTCTAAATAAAAAACTGTTTTTAATGACAGTTTCTTTATTTGATGTCAAAACACACTGCCACACATACCTCCTTCAACCCGTCATTTTTTGTGCTGGTCTCTCCTCACGCCCTGGTGCTAGCCGGCCCACGAAGGTTGGTGGTGGGCCTTCCCTCTGAAGGTCTCGGTCTTCTGGAAATGCTGGGACGGGTGCCTTCTTGAAGCGGCTGGAGGCCGTGGCACGGAGAATGTCGCTGAGGGATCTGAGCAACGCTGCTGGCTACGGAACGCTCTGCTCTCATGGACACACCGGCCCGCGGGCAGCACGAGGGTCTGCCCGGGGAGACCCTACGTGCATGCAAACTTGTTCCAGCGCCTCAGACGATGAGCGTAATTGTTCAAAGACAGTTTGATAATACCCTGATGCATTCTCAATGTTGAAAGCAACAGTGACAGTTTGATAATGTGCTCAGAACAAACCTTGAGATGAAATTGGCCCCTCCAAAAGTTCTTTTTTCACATCCTCCGGAATAGAGGAGGGAGCCACACTTGTCTCTGAAGCAACATCGTCCACGCTGATATCCTAGCCGAGCAGGTTACCAGCACCATGCACAGATTGACAATGGTGTCCAGTGCAGCTCCCGCCATCTCATGCGTCGGCTCCCGCCCGACGCCGAGCGCCAGGAGCGCAATGTTGTTCACCGTGGCACCAACCTGTGATGAGCATCTGTGAATCCTGACTTGCATTTTGGTGGCAAATTGGTCGCTCAGCGATGGCGGTGAGACTGGCTTCCCCACATGTTTGGCGGGCATAAGGCCGAACACGGCAGACAGACTAGGCTCCATCGGAGGCACGGGTGGGAAGGCCTGGTCTGTCAGCCCCTTGACCATCATCACCGGGACGAAGGACGACACCTGTGCTCTCAACTTCAGCAGCTCGTTGGCCGCTCCCAGTAGCAGCGAGTTGATGTCAGAAACACAAGGCCAGATAGCTTGTGCCTGGCTCCTGCCCTTGGGTGTGAATCTCCCCACCAGGGGTGATGGTGATGCTGCCGTGGTACCTTCAGGAACTCCAAGTCACATAGCTTCGCTGCCCATCTGATGATGTCAGGCAGCGAGGTGAGCAACGTGGGATGGGCGCCCTGCGCCTCCGCGTTGGGTGGCGTCTGTCCTGTGGCCCCCAAGAGATGGCGCTCGGCTGCTGGTCGAACCCACGTCTGAAGGTTGGAGGAGCGCTGGTCCGGTCCTTCTATCTCAGGGTGTACTTCACAGAGCTTGGGCATTGAAAGGGCAAACATGTGTTGTACCTTGTTCCATTCCATCAGGGAACATGAGTTATGGTGCATAATTTTCAGTTCCTTTATCAGTCAGTACACTTGGTGCAACATATGACTATGGGAACGCAATTCAATCACGCCCTGGAAATGCTCTGGAAATGCATGCTTATGAAAACTTTGTGCATTAGACTACAGGCGTCAGCTGTTCTTCACTCTGTGGTAGAGAGAACAGCCTGAGTCACGTCACATGCTGTGACATCTAAAGTGTAGTGTTTCACAAACGTGTTAGATGATGCCCAGTTAGCAGTAGCACATATTTCTGCAACTGGTACACCTCTGAATAAGGCCCAGGAAGTGGCTAGGCCTTGGGTTGAGTGAGCATGTACCCCACTGGTCACCTGCTGACCTTTGCTGCAGTACGCACTTTTTACGGCCTCAGTCACCCAGTGTAAGAGGCACTGTTTTGACAGGGCTCTACCTGCAGCAGGATTAGTAAAAAATACAAACAGTTGGTTTGTTTTTCGCCAACTTTTACTCCTCTCCATGTATGCACTCAGGGCCCTCACATGGCAGAGCGGACTCAGCCGCCTCTGTTCTGCAGTTAGAACAGGGGGAGGAGGAAAGGTTGCGAGCTCAAAGTCCAGACTTTTGTGATTTAAAGTTGGTACCTTTGGCACATATGCAGGGTTTGGACGCAAGGTGACCTTTGACCCATCAGGGACAAATCTGGTGCACATTGGGTGCCCAGATAAAGCGTGGTGGTCACCTATACGTTTTGCTAAGCACAGAACCAAGAGCAATGCAGTCTTATAAGATAAAAAATCTATCTTAATGCTGCTAAGGGGCTCAAATGGAGGCTCACACAGAGCATCCAGTACCAACTGTAGGTCCCACAGAGGGGCCAAAAACCTGCTTGGAGGCGTCTTCCTCAGCACGCCTTTCATGAACCGTATCATGAGAGGGTGGGCACCAGGTGATTTACCTCCCCAGCCCTCGTGGCATGCCAAGATGGCTGATAAAAAGACCTTAATGGTGGAGAAAGAGCGACTCTTCTCCAGCAGGTCCTGTAGAAAGGTCAGGAGCTGGACCAGGTAACAAGAATATGAAGTAATATTCCTCTCTAGACACCAGACCTCAAAAACACGCCACTTGCGAGCATAGAAGGTCTGAGTAGATGTGCTCTCGCTCCCTGTATTGTGTTTACAACATTACTGGGCAGACCGAAGGCCATTAACCAGGCCCTTTCAGCGGCGAGGCCCTTAGTTGCCACAGTTCTGGGCGTGGATGAAGGAGCTGCCCATGGGCCTGTGTCAGCAGGTCCCTGTGGAGGGGCAACTGCCATGGTGTCCACGTCAGCAGTGCAATTACCTCTGGGAACCATGCTTTCTGAGGCCACCTGGGGGCTATCAGTATTAGGGAGAGAGCTCCGCTTCGCACACGTTCCAGTGTTGCCTGAATCAGGGGGACAGGTGGGAACGCGTAATACAGCCTCCCCGCTGGTCAGCTGTACGTCAGGGCATCTGTCCCTAGCGGTGCATCTGTCTCCCTTATCGAATGATACAGGACGTAGTGCGTATTGTTGCTACAGGCGAACAGATCTGCGGTTACCCTCCTATATCGTGCCCAGATCTGGTCCACGATATGTGGGTTCAGCCGCCACTCCGAGTGGAGGAGGGGCCCTCTAGAGAGGGCATCTGCCCCGTGATTCAGCTCGCCCGGGACGTGAGTCGCCCTTATCGACAAGATCCGGGAGCTGTACCACGTGAACAGTTTCTATGCTAACCTAAGGAGGGGTTGGGATCTTGTTCCGCCCTCTCTGTTGATGTAAGAGACCGTTGTCTTATTGCCTGATTTTGTCAGGACATGTTGTATGACCAGCCCCTTCCTGTAAAAGTGTTTCAGAGACAGAAACATTGCTCTGCGTTCCAGGAAATTTATGTGGAACTTGGCCTCCTGCTGTTTCCAGACACCTTGGGTGTGCTGGTTTCTGCAGAGACCTCCCCCCTCCCACCCGGCTTTTGAAGCGTCCGTGGTGATCGGGACGCGTGACAAAACCCTCCCCAGTATGACGCCTTAGTTGAACACTGTAGGGGTTTTCCATGGCTCCAGGTCCTTCATGCACTCTGGGCCAATCAGTATCCCCTCGGTGGTTGAGGGAGTGCAAGT
The DNA here is from genome assembly GCA_038048925.1 of Garcialebias charrua. Classification (NCBI taxonomy): domain Eukaryota; kingdom Metazoa; phylum Chordata; class Actinopteri; order Cyprinodontiformes; family Rivulidae; genus Garcialebias; species Garcialebias charrua. The sequence continues at coordinate 4,422 of JBBPBX010075811.1, read as the reverse complement.
TGCAGTTGTTTGTTGATCCATATCTGTAGAGGTCCCATTCTTAATAAGGCCAGAGGCATGTAGACAATGGCTACTGCCAAGAGGCCCAGGAGACGCTGGCACAGCTTGAGATGTACCCTCTGGCCTAGCTGAAAACGTGCTAGGCAGAGGTGGAGGGATGAAACCCGTGCCTCTGAGAGCCTCGCCCTGTACAGTATAGAGGTGAGCTGTACAACCAGAAATACGGTAATCTGAGATGGGGTCAGGTTGCTTTTTGCCAGGTTTATAACAAAACCTAGAGCTTCCAGGTGAAACATTACCCTCTCCGCATGCTGCTGTGCCTGGACTCTGTTGTGTCCAAGAATGAGCAGATCGTCCAGATAATTCAGAACTCTGACCCCTTGACCTCTCAGCAAGGTCAAGGCCACGTCCAGGCATTTTGTGAAACACCTGGGGGCGGTTTTCAGGCCAAAAGGCATTGCCAGGAATTCGAAGGCGGTGTCCTCGAAGGTAAAGCGGAGATATTTTCTGTGGCAGGGCCGGATGCTCACGTGGAAAAAAAGCATCTTTTAAATCCAATGTGCAGAAATAATCCCCTGGTTGAACCGAGTGGGTGACTTGTCTTAGTGTCAACATCCTGAATTTGAACGTTTTTATTCTTTTGTTCAGACCCCGGAAATCTAAGATTGGGCTCAAGCCCTGCTCCCGTTTTGGGACCAGGAAGTACTTGCTGTAGTGAACCTTGTTACATCGTGAGCAGGGACCACTGTAATCACTCCTTTTCTGCATCATGGTGGAGACCTCGTCTCTCAAGACATGAGCACGGATCTGGGCTTATGGAGGACGACAGCACCCCGTGAAAGGAGGTGGTCGCTTGTGGAACTGCAACCGGAGACCCAGGGTGACAATGGACTTGACCCATGTGCTTTGCTTACATGCGGTCCAGGTGCCAGCGTGTGCGTATAGTCTGGAAGGCATGTGTATTCTGTGAAGTCTATATGTCAAGGGGACGAGAGGGGGGTGAATGGCCCCTACCCGTTCGCCCTCCGGCCGACGTGCCTGTCCTACTACAGTAGCCAGAGTGTCTGCCTGGTGTTGACAGACCCCTGGCTGCCCACGGGGGCTCATTGTCTGTTCATGTTTCATGAGGGTCAGGGTGGCTGTGTGTGAATGCTACCCCACTTTATCTGACACGCTTTGCATAAAAAAGTTGCTGTTTTTTTTTGAGTTAACACACAGGATACTATGTGTTTTTGAGACTTTATTGTTGTGCTTTAAAGAACATGTCTTTATTACACCAACATTTGAGTGATTTTTTGTGCACACATAATTCATACCAGATAAATGTGTTTTTTTTTACACACAAAGTCTGGGTTAAAAAGTTTGGTCTCCCCTTTGTCCACATGGGTGGGAGCACCTGGAAAATGGCGAGGCGGCCCTGCATCAGGCCAACTTCTGCTTTCGGTCCCTGTTCGCTGAGGACCTCGGTGGGCCCGCCTGGTGTGGGACGAATCTGTGCTGTGCCCAGGCTTGGCCAGCCTGGGACGGTCCTGCGGCGGACTTCGGTCGCTGTTCTCTCTCGAGCGTCGGTCGTTTCTGTGGGGGGGTGGCATGTGCGGAGTGGTGACGAGGCTGTGTGGCTCTGTGTCCGCTAGCGTCTCTGGGTTGCACAAATTGCTTTCTGGGCATCCACTCACGCAAGGCCTCGGCCTGTTTTCTTCTCTGTTCCGGCCTGCACTGGATTTTTTCAAGAGCACCGCCGAAAAGTCCCGTTGGCTCGATGGGATTATGGAGGAACAGGTTCCGCTGGGCCTCTGGCAAGTCAGTCAGCGTTAGCCACAGGTGGCACTGAGCAATGACAATTTCAGCCATACTGTGCCCTTGAGCGATGTCGGCTGTCCCCATGAGGCGAAGAGCAAAATATGTCGCTTTGCAGGCTTCCTCCAAGATGTGGGCCACTTTCTTATTGTTGGAGGTCTGTTGGAGCTCCTGAAGTTCTTCCGCCAAGTAGGCCTGCATCATGGCCAAAGCGTTCATGGCACGGACTGCGAGGCCTTGCGCTCGGTAACATTTTTCGAGCTGGGAGGCCGACACGCGGCAGGCCTTGCTAGGCAGGGTTGGTCTGGAGCCCGAAGTCTTGGGGGTTAAGTGTGCCGCCAACGTGTCCTCCATCTGGGGAATGTTGGCCATGCCAGCCGCATCCATCCCGGCGATGTCCAGGAACTGAGAGAGAGACAAGGTCAGTGGAGCCCTGGGTTCAGCTCAGGTGCGAGTCAACTCCGTCTGGAAGTCGGGGAAAATAGGCATCCTGTGCCTCGTGGTTTACTGCTACTTTGCGAATAAAAAAATACCCGCCAGCCTCATTACCTGTTGTCGAGGGGAGGGTTCTGGCCAAGTTATCCGCATCGTGTCCGTTGTTCTGCGACACAACTCAAATAGAGCAGGGAGAGACACATCAGTCTCTGGTTGACCTGCCGCGGGAATCTGGGAGAAGTACTTGTCTTCTCCTTCATCCTAGTTGTCGGCCTTGTCGTCTGTTAGCTCGTCCGAGGCTGTTAGCGAGAGCTCATCTGCTCGCAACAAGTCCTTCATGTCGAACTCGTTGGTGGAGTCCCCGAGCGGGGCCACAACATCCATGTTTCCTCCCCAGTCGGCTTGACCGCTGTCCTCTAAATCCACTGCCTCAAGTTCCACGGTGGGAGTGAGTGCTTCGGTGAGGAGCAGTTCCCGCGCCGTGGTAGAGCCGCCCATGGCTTTGACCACAAAGTCCATACGTCTCCGTCTTTCTGCTTCATGTAGCTGTCCGCAGTGAAGGCAAGATACGGGGGAGTCCAAAGCGGTTTTAGCGTGTAGCATCCCCAGGCAGACGGGACAGGCCTTGTGGGTATGTCCGCTGCCGAAAGGGAGTAACTACATCCGCTGGGGCAGGCTCGGGAGCCGGGGCTCGCTGGCCTGCTGTTTTTGTTCGAATTTTTCAACTTCCTCTTGCTCTTCTCCAGAGCCATGGCTGAGAAGAGTCATCGAGCTTTGTCCAGTTAGCCGTCCGCTAACCGTTGCAAAGACGTCCTCATGTCGAGCTGCTCTCGTTAGCTATCCGCAGCCGTTAGCTACACAGGTAGCGTGGCGCAGCTGGCTTCTCGTAGCTGAGCTGTTGAGAGAGCAGAAGAAAAAACCTCGAAGTTAAGTAGACGGCACTGGGTTAGCCTCAGCTAATCCCAGTGCTAACAGGAAAAGTTTCTCTGTAACGCTCAGGGCAGGGAGCGAGCTCACCTCCAGTCGAGCGATCAGGTCACAGAGAGTCCTGCGAAGTTCAGGTGTGAAGCGAGGTGAAGGGCAAAAGAGATAGAAGGTGGGGAGTCAGCCCCTTTTATGCAAAGAGGGCGGGGCCTCATTGCTGACGCTGAAGCCCACCTTGCCTTTGATTTGAATTGATTTGATGTTTATTCATTCATTTTAAAAGAACAATACAAGATAGTTTCATCAGATACAAGAATACAAGTAGGATAAAATGAAGGGAGCAGAAAGAAGATGAAATCTTATTATATCTGCCCCTTATTTCACAGTTTGTTCAACCAATGATAACCTTCAAACTACATCACAAAATGAATAATTCTACTTAATTTTACTAACTGTAATACACAAACTACATCACAAAATGAATAATTCTACTTAATTTTACTAACTGTAATACACAAACTACATCACAAAATGAATAATTCTACTTAATTTTCTAACTGTAATACACAAACTACATCAGAAAATGAATAATTCTACTTAATTTTTCTAACTGTAATACACAAACTACATCACAAAATGAATAATTCTATTTACACAAACACACTAAGTTACATCATATATAGTTTTTGAGCAAGTCCTTTTTGACCTTTTTCTTAAATGTATACATTGATTTTGCATTTTTAACATCACTCTCCAGAGCATTCCACAATCGAACTCCCTGAATTGAGGTAGACCGTCCCTTTAAGCTGGTTCTGAATTGTGGTTTGATGAATATCTCTGTCCCTTTGAGATTGTAATAACTTTGTCTTTTTATAAAATGTCTTTGGATATTTAAAGGTAATGTGTTATTATGAGCCCTATACATAACTGATAAAATACTATATTCTACCAATTCCTGGAATTTCAATAAATTTAGCTGAAGAAACAAGGTGTTTGATGGGTGACTGAAATGTTTTCTGGTGATTACTCTTACAGCTCTCTTTTGTAAAATAAAAACAGGCTTTGTAATTGTTTTGCACGCTTTTCCCCAAACCTCAATACAATAGATTAAATGTGGAACAATGATTGTGTTATACAACATATACAGAGCTTTATCAATTAAAAAATCCCTGACTTTATACAGTACTGCAATTGATCTAGCTATTTTTGTTTTAATGGAATTTACATGATGTTTCCATGTCAGTTTGTCATCAATGATAACACCCA
>JBBPBX010075809.1:0-11744 GCA_038048925.1 Garcialebias charrua | reverse complement strand
AGCCTCAGAAGTCAAAATTACCACCAGGTAGTTTCAGGTGAGCTCTTTCCTGCTCCTGGTTCCAGAAGGGTACACTGGTTTCCATATTCTTCATTCATAATCTGATTTTCCAAACTGTCAATGATTTTATTGCTGACTACTGTTGCTAAGGTTGTTAATAAAAACTTTGCATTGCAGACTTAGAGCTTTGCCTTCAGATCGGATATCATATCTTAGCAAGCTGAAATATAGTTACGTGGAAAACATTACAAAGTCACATTTCAATTATATCCCTTTACTTTCAGTTTTGCAAACAAGAAACCTGCGAAACGGGTGCTTTTCCCTTTAGTTTGTTTGTTTTTTACATCAGAAACAATGTGATTTATTTTGTGTCCTTTTTGATTTTTACAGTCACAACAACCTTAACATAGGGGCCAAGATGGTGTAGTGGCAGGGCTTCCGACTTGGGACCCGAAGGACCCAGGTTCGAACCCCGGCCACTACACACCTTGGGGTGTCTATGAGTGCACACCTATTTCCCCAGCTCCTCGGGCGCCTTCTATGGCTGCTCACTGCACCACCTGGTGGTGGTTGGGTTAAATGCAGAGACTAATTTCATCTTGTATGGGAAACATACACAGATGACAAAAATGGACATTTATTTATTATTATTATACCGTAAACACCGGTGTATAATACGCTCCGGTGTATAATACGCTTTGGCCAATATTTGGAAATAAATCTGAAAAATCGGTAGATAATACGCTTCGGTGTATAATACGCGCTGCCGTCACAGTCTTTTTTATGGCCACTAGATGGCGTCAGGATACGCCTCCAGGTACAGTCTGTAGGTAAACAGACTACAGGGTGCATTAGCACACATAGCGGCCGAAACTGGTACTGCACCATTTTTAGGCCAAAATGAAAAAGTGAATCAGAGCCAAAAATGGGGTAAATGCCAACCCAACACTAAACAGAAAAACCAACAGGGACAACCCATCAGAACACATAATCTAAAAAAGTCCAACAATAATTGTCCCAAGACTACAGAGCATGCTCATTCATTCTCTTGCATTCAAGTACATTGTGTAATTTTGTTAATTCGCTCTGAAATTTAACAGTAACCAATAATTATTCAAATGGACTGCCCCCTCTATGATACTTCTGAGGCTACCTAGTGTTGCGCTCCTCCTAAATGAGATATTTAACTTGTTTTTATTGCAACTGCAAATTCAGTAGAGTTTTGAATTTGCAGGTTGCAATTAAATGCATCTCAAATTTTCATGAGGTCAAAAAGCAAAACCTGCAGTGGATTCCCGAAATCTCAGAGCCCCATGTTTTGGTCCCACCCACTCTACATTAACATTGTGATTGGTTAATTTTACTGTCGGTTATTAAACAACCTAATCCAAGAGATCCTCTGACTGAGATGCTCATTCTCTGCTGACAGTAAAATATTCACCAATGAGAAAGCTTCTTAAATAATTTTATTTTTTTCTGACAGGAGACAGAAATTGAAAATTATATTTTTGGATAGCAATGTTTGCATGACTTAAAACGTTTATTGCTCAATTGCAAAGTATCCATATTGTTATTTGACCAAATTATTTTATTATTTTTACCTACGTCTTCCTTTCTAGGTTGATGTTGCCCATGTCCAGCTGTCACTGTGCGAGAGGCAGGGTATGCCCTGGACAGGTCACAAGTCCATCACAGGGCCACATAGAGACAAACAATAATCTCACCTATGCACAATTTAGGGTTACCAGTTAACCTACATGCATGTTTCTGTTCTGTGGGAGGAAATAAAAGTGCCTGGCAAGAACCCATACATGCATGGAGAAAACATGCAAACGTCACCCAGAAAGGTGCCAGGATGGATTCAATCCAGCAACCTTCTCACTGAGAGGTAACCACTTTACCAATTACAAAAACAACAAAGTAGTTTACAGATAAGAGAAATTAGAATATATACATATGTAGTGGGACACCTCATCTCTGATATTTTAGGCTTGACCTTTAAGTACACCTCTCCACATCTCTCTGAAACTCTCAGTGTTAGACTTTCTTGAAGCTCTCAAGGACACTATTTTTGTTACAATTATTTTGAATTAATGGACACCAATTAATCAGATTGAACTTTCTCTTTAATGTGTGTTAATTCAGAATTGATCAACAGTATATTTTTGTCATTTAATGATGATTTTACTAAGCTGGTATATTTTAAATATGCCAAAGTTAAGAGAACATCTCAGAATGATCTTGCTCTAAACTGTCTGCTCTGTGCAGAATAACTGTCTTAAAGTTGACTGAACAATCCGTCGTATTTGTTTGAAGTGTTTTTGGAACGAAGGAAAAGTTCCAGACATAATTTGCTTTCTGTCTCCCGTCCTTTCTAAAAACAATGAATCTGTTCTCAAAACAAATTACATGACTTGTTCACATGCACCTGCATCTTCTGACGTATGTTTTCTATGTATTGTCTACCCTATCATCTGTCACTCAAACTCACTCACTTGCAAAGTCACACCCTCTCTAGGGGTACGACAACCAATCAGCAGGAAGTATGTGACTAAGTCACACCCCCTTCTTAAGGGACACTTCCTGTTGACTCTTAGAGTGCAAAGGGAACCACTAACTCAACAACAGTGAGTTCTCTGGGAGAATGAAAGATGCATAGACGTCTTTCTCCAAGCTGTTGTACGTCCCGGCCATCAGCCAAAGGCCCACGTCTTCAGCGAGGCTTAAACAGCACGTCAGCTGTTAGCCATCTGAGGGTCACTGCTCCAAGCTGTGAACTTTTCCTGGAAGTTATCTTGAAACCAAACCGGAGCTGATAACATTACTCTGGGAGGCCAAAGCAGACCTCACGAGACCGTGGCAAGATGAAATTGTGTCGCCTGTAAAACGCAGCAAGGCATGCGCGTCTGGCTTGACTAATTTACTGGAGTCGAGATAAGAAAATCTTCACAAAGGTAAACGTCGTTTCATCACGGTACGGATGTCCAGCCGAAACCAAACAGAGGATGAGCCACTCTGGTTAACATCTCAAGATAAGATTCAACCATTTCCTTTCTTCTTCCTCCTAAACTCCTCCTTATGTTTATTTCTAAATGTAAACTGTAAGTAATGTGCCAACAGAAAAGTTCCTAACTGTCTGTTTGATTTTAATCTGCTGAAAAGTTAGTTATAAGTTGTGATCGATCAATCTATGTAAATATGTTGTGATTGTAATTTGATGATTTTGTTATTAAATGACTCTGCCTTTGGTAGGTCAACATAATAACGTTTCCTGTCAAGTTACATTACATTCACTGAGCCACAGATTTATTGATTCAGTCTGAAAAAGTTGAGAACCCGTATAACTGATGATAAATTTGTGTCAGTCTAAACCTGCTCAAATCTATCATCTAAATTATAGATAAGTCAGCAAACTGACGTATTTATCTATATTATTACAGTACCTTAAGTAGCTTTAAACTACATTGACTCTTCAATGACTGAGGTTTAACAAATGAAACTACATGTTGGCATAGTTAAATCCATTTTTAAGTCTTTAACTTATCATTAATGAAAAACCTCTTTTGGCTGGGAGTGTTCAGAAAACTGTACCAAACTTCTATAACAACAAAAGTAGCAATTACGCACCTAGAAAACAACGTTTCACTGCTTCAACTCACTCTTGTCGTCAGATTCCAATGTGTATCACACAAAAAAAACAGGTCTTAGCTTTATAACCGATGTCAATTAAATCCCGCAGATTTAAACGGTTGTTAAAGTTAGTTTTTTGTTGTGGGTGTTTTAGACTTAGCGTTTCTAAGTTCTAGTTGGAATGGTTTCTTTTAGCAACTAATATAGTTTAAACTGTTTAGTTTATTTACTATCGTGTGCTTGGACGACCTTAATTTCCCATGAAGTCTGTGAGTTTGCGAGATCTTTGTCGTTTGTGGGGTTATTGAAATCTTTGTCTTTGTCTTGGGCATGACCTAACATCACCCCCCTGAGGTCATGGGGGACCACGAACACAGGTGAGGACGTCCGTCCATGGGCACAAGTTAGGATGCCAATGTTTAGTTTAAGCTGTTTTCGCAGCTGAGAGTAGACAGTACACAGGAACCTTTTAGGTTTCGGCCAACGTTTCTTACGTTTACCTCTTTCTGTGTAATTCAGGTGTGTCACAACTGTCGTGCGCAGTCGCAGGTGTGTCTGATTGTTCAGACTGCGATGGGTCACTGTCATTGTTGTGTGTGTCTTCCCACTTCTTGACTAAAGAGGGCCTCTTTGAGTCTGTAGAAACTATGTCATTTCTGATTAGTTCTAGACTCAAATGCTCTTGAACCATGGTATCATCAGAAGCTTGGCTGATTGCCGATTTATCTGTCCCAGAGGAAAGAACAACGTCTTCGGTGTGGGATCCGTGGATCTCCACACCTTCTTCTACATGTGGTAGGTAGTGTTCAGTGAGTGCTGAATGTTTCAGCTCGCAGAGGAGGTTCTCATGTTGGGCCAAGTTTGGGTCCAACTGTTGGGTCTCTTCTGCCTCACCTTTATTTGAAGGTTCACTTACCGGGCTTGTGCTCTTGGTTGGGGAGTCATCCGTGCCTTCTACGGCACCGTCTGTTAGACAGACAGTGTCATGACCTTCAGGATCTTGTTGACTGTCAGCATTTTGTTTGCTGTCAACATCTTTATTCTCAACATCTGTGGCATCTGTGTCAATGTTATCAATGTGAACTGTGTGCTCTGAGTTTTTGTGAAAGATAGTGCTGCACAACGCTCCAGGTTGGTCAATGTTGATAGTGTCATTATTAATGAGAACGCCACTCATTGTATCAGGTTGGTCAAGCACTGTAACATTCAAATCTGCTAACAAACTACTTACCTCCTCTGTCTCTTCCGAGCATAGAGGTGTTGGGCCATTATTTTGGGACATTCGTGACTCTTTGCATGTCTCGAACTGTTCTGTTCGAGGCGTGGGAGGTGCAGTTCCGAGGCTCTGGGTTTCTGTTGGGACCACGCATTGTTACATGAGTATAGGTCCTCATACTTCAATTTCTTTTGAAGTTCACCCACCGGTAGACCTTGGTTTTCACCCACCTGGTTCGATCTGAACCATTTTGGGTCTCTTAAAGAGTGAACAACTACCATTTGTGGTTCATCGCTTGTCTCAGACTTTACAATCTGAGGTGCACTAGGAGTGGGACTCCCTTTAAACCATTGTGAGTCACTGTTCCAGCTGGCACCAACATTTCATTGTTTGTCAGTTCGAAAATCTTGTTTATTCTTGCTTGCATTATCCAACCTTTCTAACAACCAACATATGTTCTCCATCTCTTCTGAGGTCAGAGGGCCTTTGATACGACAGTGTTTATTCTCGCTTTCTATAGGAGAGAGAACCTCTTCTATTTTTAGCGACTAGGATACGACCTTTTGACCTGGGCATACCTCAGAGCGTGTTTTGCTTCGCATGTGAGCCTCAAAAACATTTACAGCATACTGTTTCATTTCATCCAAAGATGTTACTTCTAATTGATGCCAGGTGCACCATGGTACCTTGAATCTTATATCAGAGATTAGATTATTTCTGAAAACAGATTTGAAAAGCGTCTGCTCTTCCAGGCCCGGTTCCTTTATGTCCCCTGAATACGCCTTGAAAATTCTGTCATAGAACAGCAATGGATGTTCATCTTTTTTCTTCAAGACATTCCGGGCAGCTAAGTAGTCACCACACAATGAGAAAGATTTTCTCTCTGTGCGAGGTACAGGGGGAGCTGGTCCTCGGCTTGTGGGTTCCTCTTGGGACCCTTTGATGTATAAGTCTACTAGAGGCACATACTGTATGAGCCTTGGACACGCGCCTTTTTGAACTTCCATCTTTGTTTTGATTTTTTGTGAAAATCAATGACTGTTCTTATCTTAATGTGTGCAGATAAATCTTTTCTTTCAGTTTAACGGTGAGTCAATCAAACCAACCAGCTATGTGGTTTAAGTGTTTCACTGTGTAATAAGTATTTTTATTCATAGGTACCTTCCTTCTAGGTTTTACCCTCAATGAACTTGTAAAAGTTAAATGCACTTTGTGCAATGTTAACTTTAAATATAACTTATTTTTAACAACAGTTACTAACTAACCCAAGCATGATTTTTGTTTTACTTACTCAAACGCTCTTTAAAAGATTGAAATAAATGCAATATTCATACTAAAATGTTCCCAGGATGCTGTTCCATCATGCCTTTAAAAGATGTATTGCAGTTTGAGTGAAACTGTTTTGCTGCATTTTGACAGTTATCAGGAGTGAAAAAGGTCTGTTTGTTATTTTAAATATTTTTTATTTAAAATAAACTGGAGTGCACATAATAACATTAAAATACATTGTTTTAAATTAAATGCAGAGGTTTTAGCATCTATTCTGTGAAAATGTTACCTGTTCTCAGAATTGTGTGAACAAAACTGAAATTTGACGACCAACAACGTATCACGTGATCACTTTCAACCAATCATAGCGCATAAATAGACGTTATGCAACGTAGCGATAGCATTAACTCATCACAAACTTAGACTCTTTCTCAACTCATAAAACGCTTAAATACACCCCAAAAATTCTGTGAAAGTATAGTTTCACATCCAAACAGTTCTACCAAGCTGTGCCCAGTAAAAATAGCAAAATAAATGTCGCCTACATTTTCCGTATCTACAGCAACACGTTAGAGCTAACAACTGGACCGGGTCAGAACCAGAACCTCGTTCCGACAGCTTCAGACACTATTATTCCTGCTTAAAATGTAACAATACCACTCTACAGCAATTTTCCAGATGAACTATGAAGCTCTTATAGGCACAGTTTTGACACGGAGGTCAACAACAAGTGAATTGCACCTTATCTCCGACTGGGTCAGCAGAACCGAACCCATCCGAACCACGAAGAATGACAATTTTTTAACCCAACAGCTTCCGACAAACATTTAAAAGTTGAGTAAAGACAATTTCTCAGCCTCAAGCGACATTAACCAGCAGTTTCCTGTAGCCTTGACACTTTCCCAGCCAAAAAACTGAAAGTCATGAACCATAACTCATGTTCCCTGAAGGAAGGGAACGAGGTGCAACATACTTGCTATGGGAATTGTGCCCCCGCGACGATTACCTGAAGGAATATACTCATGCCTTTATGGCTAGGGGCGTCACCGCCGCGCCAGAGGCCCCGCCCTCTGGGTACTTAAGCGGCTTGCGCCCCTCCATCTTTCTCCAAAATTGCACTTCACCGAGCTTTCAGCATTGAAAAGGGCCAGATATGTTGCACCTCGTTCCCTTCCTTCAGGGAACATGAGTTATGGTGCATAACTTTCAGTTCCCTTTCAGTCTGGTCTCTCGGTGCAACATACTTGCTATGGGAATGTAATCCATTCACGCCCTTGAAATGCTCAGTAAAATGCATGCTAGAGTGAATGTCTACCCTTGACCAGTAGGTATCTCAAGGCTACTTTCTACTGGGTGTTAGAAAGAACAGCTTGAGTGACGTCACCCGCAGTAAGATCCAAACTGTAATGCTTTGCAAAAGTGTTTAATGAGCTCCAGTTCGCTGCAGCACATATGTCGTTGGTTACGTACTGTAACCTTAGATTCTATGAGTGTAAGCTGAGCCCTTTAAAAGCTTCGCTTTGTTGGGTTTATCCCTCGCGCTTCGCGCCAACATTGAAGACTTGTAGTCCACGCCCACCTGCTGTGGGCCCGCCCTGAGGTCCAGTATAAATTGCCCCTGGACCGTTACTCTGTTCCCAAGACAATACTTTTTTCTTCTGTCATATAAGAACCAGGGAGGCCCCCGTTTTAAAGGGCTCAGCTTACACTCATAGAATCTAAGGTTACAGTACGTAACCAACGTTCTATTTCGTGTAAGCATTCGCCCTTTAAAAGCTTCGCTTTGTTGGGTTAAGGCGGAGCAAGATGTAGTCCATGCCTCACTGGGTCTGATAGAACCAACATACCTTGACACCCGTCAACACCTCAACAGCAATGATGCACCAAGGTGCATAATAACAGGCGAGCAACCTTAAGACCTCGACTGGCTGAATTAGATTTATTCAGAACAGACCAGGATATAAACAAGTTTAGCCTGATTGAAGGAAGTTTTGACCAAAAAACAATACCCTTCAATAAAGACAGAGGCAAACTGTGTCAATTCATCAATATTTATTGATGTTTGAAAAAGAACAATCACTCCGCCATGGTCCTAAGAACAGGATGTGTCAGAGAGGAACTGGATACATCCTGTAAATAGAAACGAACAAAAGGTGTAGGTGACGACCACGATGCGGCAGAACAGATATCCTGTACAGAGAGGCCCTTGTTAAGGGCTGCTGAAGCCGCCATCGCTCTGGTGGAGTGACCTTTAATACCATCAGGAGGCTGAAGGCCAGAGGAGGTATAGGCCTGTGAGATGGCCTCACACAACCAGTGTGACAGCCTTTGAGAGGTCAAAGGTTGACCCTGAGATTGTTTCCTGAAATGTACAAACAATCTTTCAGATTTACGCACCTCTGCTGTGCGAGCTACATAACATTTAAGTGCTCTGACTGGGCAGAGCAGATGCAGCCGTTTCTCCTCTTCATTACCATGAGGAGGGAGATAGAACCCGTCAAGAGTGACGATACGGGACCTAAAAGCCGTTGTTATGATCTTAGGGATGAAAGCAGGATTCGGCCGAAGCTCTGCTGAGCTTCCATCCCCTTGGATCTTTAAAAGGGAAGGAGAGACCGACAGGCCTGCCATATCACTTACTCTCTTTGCTGATGTTAACGCCAGCAGTAGCGCTGTTTTAAAAGACAAAAATTTCAGAGAAATTTGGTCAATTGGTTCAAAAGGTTCCTTAATTAATGCACTTAGTACAGTAATTAAGTCCCACTGAGGGGCCAGTGAACGAGAGACTGGCCTCAAACGACGTGCACCCCTCAGAAAACGTTTCATCAGGAGGTGGTTAAACACTGTTCTGTCATTAAAACCTTCATGACAAGATGATATAGCAGCCGCATAGATTTTTATCGTACTAAAAGCCAGATTCCTGTCTAGCAGCAGCTGTAGGAAGGACAAGATGGAGCCTAGAGAGCATGAAGAAGGATCCACACTTCTATCCAGGCACCATTTCTGAAAAGCTGACCATTTTGACGCATAAACAGTCGTTGTAGACTGGGCGCGTGATCCTTGTATAGTTCTGATAACGTCCTCAGAAAACCCAAGGCTTTCTAAGCGTTTACGTTCAGTAACCAAGCCAGTAGATGTTGACCTACCACAGGGAAACTCTTTATCGCTCCTCCTGCTTGTAGGAGAGCGTCGTCTCTCATGGGAAGCCTCCATGATCTCACCGTCAGCTGTTGCAGCACCGGAAACCATGGTGCGTTCAGGCGCTCTGGAGCGATCAGGATCATTGACAACTTTTCCTCCCTCACTCTCTCCAGGACCGCTGGCAACAGTGAGGTTGGAGGAAAAGCATAAATCAGAGTTTTTGGCCACGGTCTGTGGGCAAAGGCGTCCACTCCCAGTGGGGGAGCGTCCAGGGGACTTAAGGAGAAGAACAGGGGACACTGAGCGCTCTCGCGAGACGCCATCAGGTCCACTTCCGCTCTGCCGAATCTGCTCCAAATCTGAGATATTATTTCGGGATGCAGAGCCCAATTTCTGTCTAGCGGCCCCCCGCGGGACATAATATCTGCTCCTTTGTTTTGCAAGCCTGGGATGTAAGCTGCTTTCAACGATTTTAGGTGAACGCGAGCCCAACAGAGCAGCTCTCTGGCTGCGTCCAGCAGCTGGAGCGATCTGACTCCGCCCTGGCGATTTATGTACGCTGCCGTGGCTCTGTTGTCCGTGTGAACTAACACGTTCTGATCCCTGAGCAGATGGACAAAGTGTTTGAGAACTTTGTGAACTGACATAAGTTCCAAAACGTTTATGTGAAGAGACGTGTCCGCTGGCCACGTCCCGCCCACCGAGTGAGACAGATAAGTCCCGCCCCAACCGGAAAGAGACGCATCCGTGAAGACCGCCTCGTGTGACGTCACTCGGCCCAGGGGAACTCCCTCCAATAGAGTGCAGGGATTCCCCCAGAAAACTAGGTCTGCTCTCACTGACTGTGGTACCGTGATCCGACGCCATTTGTGGCGAACCGGGTCGAGTTTCAGACGGATAAACCAACGTTGCAATCTGCGCATGTGCAGCAGAGCCAACCTGATCACTGTGTGAGCTGCCGCCATGGTTCCTAACAGCCTCATGACAGTCAGAGCTGTTATTGTCCTGCCGGGCTGAACACGCTGGAGCAGTGACGTCAGCGAGTCCCTCCTCTGCTCTGACAGGACAGCTGTCATGCTGACTGAGCAGAGATTCACTCCCAGAAAAATGATTTTCTGAGCAGGAATCACAGAACTCTTTTTCCAGTTTATTGTGAACCCCAGCTGTGACAGATGATTCACCAGTGCAGACGTTTGTGCTTCCGCTTCCGCCCTGGAGCGGGACAGGAGCAGAATGTCGTCGATATAAAACAATATCTTCATTCCTCTGGAACGAAGTGGGTGAAGCGCCGCCTCGATGATTTTGCTGAAAGTGCGAGGCGCGAGCGCATACCCGAATGGGACTCGATTGAACTCGTAACAAGCCCCCTGGAATGCAAACCTGAGATATTTCCTGTGTTTGTTTATCACCGGAACGTGGAAGTATGCGTCCTTCAAGTCGATTGAAGTGAACCATTCCCCGTGACTGACATACTCCAGAGCACGTCTTATCGTCAGCATGTGAAAGGGGCGAGTCACAATATATTTGTTGAAAAAAGACAGATCTAAAATCGGCCTGTAACCCTCTGGTTTCTTTTGAACCAGGAAATACTTTGAATAAAACCCGGTTTCCTCCTCCCCCGAGGGGACTCTGGAAATTGCGTTCTTCAGTAATAACTCCTCCAGCTCCAACTGGAGAATTATTCCCTGTCCTGGGGACGACAGTTTCGTTTCCAGCACTCCGTTGAATTTTGGAGGTGTCTCCGCAAACTGTAGAGTATAACCGTTGCAGATTGTTCTTTTCAACCAGCCGTTCAGCGTGCATGTGTTTAACCACACGTCGCTGTGAGCTGTCAGAGGAGAAGCATGTGTGCTTTGAATTGAAGAAGATACCCTGGCCTCTACCGCCACCTTGCGGATTTTCTCCGCAACGGTCCATGGGAGGCCGGACTTGAAAGGGCTGATTGACAGCTGACGCGTCACGGTACAAACCTGTGCATGTTTCTGCTCGAAGAGCAGCAGGAAGAGGTGAAAAAGTCCTGGTTAAAACAGGCTCATGAGTTTTAACCGGTTGAAAACCATCAGATGTGACTCCGCTCTGTTTAAACAGTTTAACACTCTCAGTTTTCAGATGTTTGTCAGAGCGCGCCTTCTCCTTCGTGTGAGGAGGGGCTGCTGAGTTCACGCAGAGTTCGCTGCTCGCAGGTGCACCTGCAGCTGCAGCTGCATGGCAACCCACTCCTTGACGACAGAAACTCATTTTTACCCTCTGGTTGCTTGAAAAAACCCGGCTTGAAACAGCCTCAGAACTTACTTGTGGAGATGTGCCAGTAGAAACAGATGAACTCACATGTGAATAAGACACACTGTTCCTTGAGACAGTAATTTTATTGCTCTCACACAATTTACTGTCATTAACACCCGACACAGCTCCGGCGCCCCATCATTTTTTGAAGTATCTCTTCCTCGTGTCCTGGTTCTGGCCCAACCATGAGGACTGCCTGCCTCTG
>JBBPBX010075808.1:0-17264 GCA_038048925.1 Garcialebias charrua | reverse complement strand
GTGTGTGTGTGCGCGTGCGTTTCTTTTATATATAATCTAGGTGTGTTTGTGTGTGTTTATTTATATATGTATATATAATATAGGTGTGTGTGTGTGCATTTATTATATATATATATATATAATCTAGGTGTGTGTGTGTTTAGTTATATATATATAATTTAGGTGTGTGTGTTTGTGTGTGTTCATAAATGAACCCTAATGTTTGTATACTGTACTTTTACTTTCCTCCTTTCTGTTATATTTTTGCATAAGGTGAGTTCCATGGATGGATGAAGCTCCAGTTGGTCCACGGATGGATGAAGCTCCAGTGGGTCCATGGATGGATGACGCTCCAGTTGGTCCAGAAGTTTGTGTGCAGTTATGTACCACAGCAACAAATGAGTGAAAATATAATATCTATAAATAAATCTGCTTTTGAAGTACATTTGGTGTTGCTGTGAAACAGGCATTGCTAAATGAACGTGTGCTTTCCTTTAGTTTGAATAAAACAGTTGCACTAAGTTTCACCTTCTTTATTTCAATAAGATACATTGTTTAATGTCTAATGAGAAGTTCTACTACAAATAAAAAAACATAGATGTAGTGATTGTTTTTTTGGCAACTTACCAGTTTAGTTTTTTATTGACAAGTACAAAACTTAAAAACATGCATGTTGCTGTATGGTTCCTCCTCCAGGAGGAGACTGATAAAGTTCAGAATAAAAGCTATAATTATAAACTAAAAACAGTTGAAACTGAATACAATATGAGAACTGTGGGTGATTTGATGTCTTTTAATGAAAATGATTGGCTGCAGAATAAATACCAGAATAAATACCAGGTCAAATACACTCTTCAACAAGGAATGATGGGCAGTTTCTGATTTTAAACAAACTGGAACAGATTCCTCATCATGTGGGACCACTGGACGACTGGAGCAAGCAGCAAACCCCTCCGGAATCCAAGACGATGGAACTTGGCCCTTCACTCGTCTGTACCTTAAAAAAAAAGAATAAAACTGTCATGTTTGCATCACAAAGTCTAAAATAAGACCAAGTTTGCTACTCAAAGTAGAAAAAATAAATACAGTTGCTCCTAAAATTTTTACTCATTCACAAAGATTAGAGTAAGATCAGAGTAAGTGTGTCTGTCAACTTCAGCGTGGGTGACCAGTCTGTGTTTGACTTGTGTGTAGGCCTTCCTGAAAATATAAATATTTCAATAGAACAAATGTAGTAATAACCAAAAGATGAACTTGTGTTATGGAATATTTTCTGTACAGACAGCATCCCACTGCTTTATTCACATGAGAGTAACAGGGACCTACAATCAAAACAGTACAAACAATACAGTATGTATGTGCAGTATGTATGTATATACTGTATATACAGTGTGCATACAGTATACACATACACACAGTATATGTATGTACTGCAAATGTATTACACACACATGTGTTTATATTATTTATCCACAGATTTGTTTAGTAAATACTTTAACAGATGCTAACGCTACATGCTAAGCTAACCACAGTAGTACACGGTGCTAAATCATGAAGAAAAAAAAACAACAGCTCCAACACAGAGAAAATTATACTCTCACATTGTTCTGAAATTGTTTCACAAAATGATTTATGTAGAATATTTTGTTTACCGGAGAAAACGTGATCTGAACACGACGTCTTCGAGAGCAGATCCGAGCAGAGTCAGTCAGAGAGAAGGGACAGCTGTCAGCTCGTCCGATTGAGATAAATCCTTCAGGTTTACCTATTTTTGGGATTAAGTGAAAACTGCGCTTTGAACAAACGTCTACCCAACAGGAACACCCACTAACCCAACACGAAGTAACCTTTGCAATTCTTCTTCTTCTTCTTCTTTCGGCTTTTCCCTCTTCAGGGGTCACCACAGCGAGTCATCCTCCTCCACCTCACTCTGTCCTCTGCATCCTCTGTCCTCACTCCAACTACCTCCATGTCCTCTCTAACTGCATCCATATATCTCCTCTTTGGTCTCCCTCTTTGTCTTTTTCCTGGCAGCTGCATTTCTAACATCCTTCTACCAATATACCCACTGTCCCTCCTCTGGACATGTCCAAACCATCTCAGTCTGGCCTCCCTAACTTTATCTCCCAGTTGTTCAACATGTGCTGTACCTCTGATGATCTCATTCCTGATCTTATCCATCCTTGTCACTCCTAAGGAGAACCTCAGCATCTTCATTTCTGCCACTTCCAGTTCTTTCTCCTGTCTTTTTGTCAATGCCACTGTCTCCAGACCATACAACATAGCTGGTCTCACCACTGTCTTGTAAACTTTTCCTTTGACCTTTGCTGACACCTTTTTGTCACAAATCACTCCTGAAACTTTTCTCCATCCGCTCCATCCTGCCTGGACTCTCTTTTTCACCTCTTTACCACATTCCCCATTTTCCTGGACAGTGGACCCCAAGTACTTGAAGTCCTGCACCTTTGTGACCTCTGCTCCTTGTAGCCTCACTGTTCCACTGGCCTCCCTCTCATTCACACACATGTACTCTGTCTTACTACGACTGACTTTCATTCCTCTTCTTTCAAGAGCATACCTCCACCTCTCCAAGTTCTCTTCCACTTGTTCCCTGTTCTCACCACAGATCACAATGTCATCTGCAAACATCATAGTCCATGGGGATTCCTGCCTGACCTCATCTGTTAGTCGGTCCATCACCAGAGCAAACAAGAAGGGGCTCAGAGCCGATCCTTGATGCAATCCCACCTCCACCTTGAAGCTATCTGTCACTCCCACAGCACATCTCACCACTGTCCTGCTGTCCTCATACATGTCCTGTACCAGTCTAACATACTTTTCTGCCACTCCAGATTTCCTCATGCAATACCACACCTCTTCTCTTGGTACCCTGTCATATGCTTTTTCTAAATCCACAAACACACAATGGAGTTCTTTCTGACCCTCTCTGTACTTCTCTATCAACATCCTCAAAGCAAAGATGGCATCTGTGGTGCTCTTTCTTGGCATGAAACCATACTGCTGCTCACAGATAGTCACATCTTGTCTAAGTCTTGCTTCCACAACTCTCTCCCAGATCTTCATTGTGTGGCTCATCAACTTAATTCCCCTGTAGTTGCTACAACTCTGTACATCACCCTTGTTCTTAAAAATGGGAACCAGCACACTTCTTCTCCATTCTTCAGGCATTTTCTCACCCTCAAATATTCCATTAAATATTTGAGTCAAAAACCTCACTGCCATCTCTCCAAGACATTTCCAAACCTCCACTGGTATGTCATCAGGTCCTACTGCCTTCCCCTTCTTCATTCTTTTCAGAGCTTTCCGGACTTCACCCTCACTAATCTTTCCCACTTCCTGGTCCACAGTTTCTATTACCTCCACTCTTCTTTCTCTTTCATTCTCTTCATTCATTAGCTCCTCAAAGTAATCCTTCCATCTTCCCATCACACTCTCCTCACTTGTTAGAACATTCCCATTCCCATCTTTAATAAGCCTAACCTGCTGCACATCCTTTCCAGCCTGATCCCTCTGTCTTGCCAATCGGTACAAGTCCTTCTCGCCCTCTTTAGTGTCCAGTCTCCCATATAACTCATTGTACGCCCTCTGCTTTGCCTTAGCTACTTCCCTCTTTGCTCTATGTCCCATCTCCTTATATTCCTGTCTCCTCTCTTCAGTCCTCTCACTGTCATATTTCTTCTTGGCTAATCTCTTTCTTTGAATGGCATCCTGCACTTCACTATTCCACCACCAGGTTTCCTTATCATCCATTCTCTGTCCAGATGACACACCAAGTACCTTCCTACCTGTCTCTCTAATTACTGTTGCTGTAGTAGCCCAGTCACTTGGAAGCTCTTTCTTACCACCCAGAGCCTTTAACAGCTCGTCTCTGAATTTCTCACAACATTCTTCCTTCTTTAGCTTCCACCATTTGGTCTTCTTCTCTGGTTTTACTCTTTTTCTCTTCTTCGCAACAACAGTCATTCTACACACAACCATCCGATGCTGTCTGGCCACGCTCTCCCCTGCTACAACCTTACAGTCTCCAATCTCTCTCAGGTTTCCTCTTCTACACAGAATGTAGTCGACCTGTGTACTCCTTCCTCCACTCTTATAGGTCACTCTATGTTCCTCCCTCTTTTGGAAATAGGTATTGACTATAGCCATTTCCATTCTCTTGGCAAAATCCACCACCATCTGTCCTTCCTGGTTTCTTTCCTTGACACCAAACCTACCCATCACTTCCTCATCCCCTCTGTTTCCTTCACCAACATGTCCATTCAGGTCTGCTCCAATCACCACTCTTTCCTCCCTGGGAATACTCTCTATCACTTCATCCAAATCTTTCCAAAATTTATCTTTCTCCTCCCCATCACATCCAACCTGTGGAGCATAACCACTTACTATGTTTAGCATCAGACCTTCTACTTCTACCTTTAGACACATCACCCTATCTGACACTCTCTTCACCTCTACTACATTCTTTGCCAACTCCTCCTTCAGGACCACCCCTACTCCATTTCTCTTTCTATCCACACCATGGTAAAACAGTTTAAACCCTGCTCCAATACTGCGAGCCTTGCTGCCCTTCCACTTGGTCTCTTGGACACATAAAACATCTACCTTTCTTCTCTGCATCATGTCAGCCAGCTCTCTACCTTTGCCTGTCATTGTCCCCACATTTAGAGTTGCAACCCTCAGTCCTACATTCTTCACTTTCCTCCTCTCCCTCTGTCTCCTGACACGTTTTCCTCCTCGGCGTCTTCGACTAACAGTAGTACACCCTGATGCATGCTCAATAATCCAGGTAGAAAAATCCAAAAAAGCTAAGTCTGGTCCTCTGGACATTCAAAAAACAAAACAAAACAAAGCAAAAAAAAAAACTGTAGAAACGTTTCGTCTTTCGTCCGAAAGACTTCCTCAGTCTGAGAAGCTGAGTTCAGCTCAGTCTTATAAATAGCACCCTCCCACAGTGGATCAACCAGTTGGCTGATGACAGCCGAAACCAGCTGCTCACATGATCAAGGAGGACCATCAGCCTGACGATGGATCGTTAACACCCTGATGGTTGTTTGCTATTCACAGAGGGCTGAGTGATACTAGCAATAACAGCATTGTAAGTGGGGGACAGTTGAACCCGGAGGCCTCCACCTCTGTTTAATGATGGACGGTTTCTTTTCACAAAGATGGCCTCCTTTACTCCTCTCTCAAACCATTGTTCCTCTCTATCAAGGATGTGAACATCTTCATCCCTGAAAGAGTGACCGCTGGCCTGGAGATGAGTGTAGACCGCAGAGTCCTGAGGGAAACAGTAGTACAATTTCCGCCGGCACCCTGTTTGTCAACAGCACCGGTGGCGGACGTTGTTAACCCGGGCCTCGACCGATCCGGTATGGTTTCACTTTGATGAACTCGCATTATGGTTTTGGCAAGTGTTTTACGTCGGATGCCATTCCTGACACAACCCTCACCATTTACCCGGGATTGGGACCGGCACAAGAGATACGCTGGCTTGTGCTCCCTAGTGGCTGGCTTCTTAATTAGAAATAAACAAAACAAACGTGAAAAATACAGCCAGTAGACTGTGCTTTAACTGCTGCTCTCACTTCCGGCGGAAGTCGTTCCCATAATTCGGGCAAGGCATCATGGGGGCTAGGAATAAGGTGGATAGGAAATAAATACTGAAATCTAGATTCTGGTGTCAAGCAGCCTGTTTGGTTCATTTAAAATCAACACGCAGCTTAAACTATTATTGATCATAAAGAAATAAAACAAAGTAACGATTAACTTTTTTTAATTCCATCCATCCATCCATCCATCCATTTTCTTCCGCTTATCCGGGGTCGGGTCGCGGGGGTAGCAGCCTAAGTAGGGAGGCCCAGACTTCCCTCTCCCCAGCCACTTGGAGCAGCTCCTCTGGGGGAATCCCAAGGCGTTCCCAGGCCAGCCGAGAAACATAGTCCCTCCAGCGTATCCTGGGTCTTCCTCTGGGTCTCCTCCCGGTGGGACATGCCCGGAACACCTCACCAGGGAGGCGTCCAGGAGGCATCCTAACCAGATGCCCGAGCCACCTCAACTGGCTCCTCTCGATGTGGAGAAGCAGCGGCTCTACTCCGAGTCCCTCCCGGATGACTGAGCTTCTCACCCTATCTCTAAGGGAGAGTCCAGCCACCCTGCGGAGAAAACTCATTTCAGCCGCTTGTATCCGAGATCTTGTTCTTTCGGTCATAACCCAAAGCTCATGACCATAGATGAGGGTGGGAACGTAGATCGATCGGTAAATTGAGAGCTTTGCCTTTTGACTCAGCTCTCTCTTCACCACGACAGACCGGTACAGCGCCCGCTTCACTGCGGACGCTGCACCTATCCGCCTATCGATCTCACGCTCCAGTTTTCCCTCATTCGTGAACAAGATCCCGAGATACTTAAACTCCTCCACTTGGGGCAGGACCTCCTCCCCGACCCGGAGAGGGCACGCTACCCTTTTCCGGCTCAAGACCATGGCCTCGGATTTGGAGGAACTGATCCTCATCCCGGCCGCATCGCATTCAGCTGCAAACCGCTCCAGTGAAAGCTGTAGATCACGAGCTGATGAAGCCAATAGGACCACATCATCTGCAAAAAACAGAGAAGCGATTCTAAGGCCACCAAAACGGATCCTCTCAACACCTTGGCTGCGCCTAGAAATTCTGTCCATAAAAGTTATAAACAGAATCGGTGACAAAGGGCAACCTTGGCGGAGTCCAACTCTCACCGGAAACGAGCCTGACTTACTGCCGGCAATGCGGACCAAGCTCTGACACCGGTCGTACAGGGACCTAACAGCCCATATCAATGGGCCTGGTACCCCATACTCCCGGAGTACCCCCACAGAACCCCCCGAGGGACGCGGTCGAATGCCTTTTCCAAGTCTACAAAGCACATGTAAACTGGTTGGGCAAACTCCCACGCACCCTCCAGGACCCTGTTGAGGGTGTAGAGCTGGTCTAGTGTTCCACGACCAGGACGAAAACCACACTGCTCCTCCTGAATCCGAGGTTCGACTATCCGACGGACCCTCCTCTCCAGAACCCCTGAATAGACCTTACCAGGGAGGCTTAAGAGTGTGATCCCTCTATAGTTGGAACACACCCTACGGTCCCCCTTTTTGAATAGGGGAACCACCACCCCAGTCTGCCAATCCAAGGGAACTGCCCCCGATGTCCACGCGATATTGCAGAGTCGCGTAAGCCAACACAACCCCACAACATCCAGAGCCCTAAGGAACTCAGGACGAATCTCATCCACCCCCGGAGCCTTGCCACCGCGGAGCTTTTTAACCACCTCGGCGACCTCAGCACCAGAGATTGGAGAGCCCGACCCAAAGTCCCCAGGCTCCGCTTCCTCAGTGGAAGACGTGCCAGTAGGATTGAGGAGGTCTTCGAAGTATTCCGCCCACCGACTCACAACATCCCGAGTTGAGGTCAACAGCACGCCATCCCCACCATAAATGGTGTTGGTCGCGTACCGCTTTCCCCCCCTGAGACGCCGGATGGTGGACCAGAATCGCCTCGAAGCCGTACGGAAGTCATTCTCCATGGCCTCTCCGAACTCCTCCCACGCCCGAGTTTTTGCCTCAGCAACCACCCGAGCCGCATGCCGCTTGGACTGCCGGTACCTATCTGCTGCTTCCGGGGTCCCACAGGCCAAAAAGGCCCAATAGGACTCCTTCTTCAGCTTGACAGCATCCCTCACCGCCGGTGTCCACCACCGGGTTCGAGGGTTGCCACCACGACAGGCACCAACAACCTTGCGGCCACAACTCCGATAAGCTGCCTCGACAATAGAGGCGCGAAACATGGCCCACTCGGGCTCAATGTCCCCCGCCTCCCTCGGAACGTGTTCAAAGCTCTCCCGGAGGTGGGAGTTAAAGCTCCGTCTTACGGGAGACTCTGCCAGACGTTCCCAGCAGACCCTCACAATACGTTTGGGTCTGCCAGGTCTGACCGGCATCCTCCCCCACCATCGGAGCCAACTCACCACCAGGTAGTGGTCAGTTGACAGCTCCGCCCCTCTCTTCACCCGAGTGTCCAGGACATGCGGCCGCAGATCAGATGAGACGACAACAAAGTCGATCATTGAACTACGACCTAGGGTGTCCTGGTGCCAAGAGCACATATGGACACCCTTATGCCTGAACATGGTGTTCGTTATGGACAATCCATGACGAGCACAGAAGTCCAACAACAGAACACCACTCGGGTTCAGATCAGGGGGGCCGTTCCTCCCAACCACACCCCTCCAGGTCTCACTGTCATTGCCCACGTGAGCGTTGAAGTCCCCCAGCAGAACAAGGGAGTCCCCAGGAGGCGCACCCTCCAATACCCCCTCCAAGGACTCCAAAAAGGGTGGGTAATCTGCGCTGCCGTTCGGCGCATAGGCACAAACAACAGTCAGAGCCCGTCCCCCCACACGTAGGCGAAGGGAGGCTACCCTCTCGTTCACCGGGGTGAACCCCAACGTACAGGCACCGAGATGGGGGGCAACAAGTATGCCCACTCCTGCTCGGCGCCTCTCACCAGGGGCAACTCCAGAGTGGAAGAGTGTCCAACCCCTCTCAAGGAAACTGGTTCCAGAGCCAGAGCCATGCGTTGAGGTGAGTCCGACTATTTCTAGCCGGAACCTCTCAACCTCACACACTAGCTCAGGCTCCTTCCCCACCAGAGAGGTGACATTCCATGTCCCAATGGCCAGCTTCTGTAGCCGAGGATCAGACCGCCAGGGTCCCCGCCCTCGGCCACCACCCATTCCACAATGCACCCGACCCCTTTGGCCCCTCCCACAGGTGGTGAGCCTTTTTTTAATTCAACAAATAAATTAAAAACAAAACGTATCATACCCATGGGCTCACCACCTATGGGAGGGGCCAAAGGGGTCAGGTGCAATGTGGGATGAGTAGTGGCCGAGGACGGGGACCCTGTTGTGGTGAAGTGGAGCGTGTCATTTGGCCAATCACAACCTCAGGATAGACAGGAGGAGGAGACGACAGCGAACTCTGTAAAAAAAATAAAAACAAACTCTGCAGCGCGACAGAGTACAGAGCGCGAGGGAAGCGGAAGTAACTCCTCCAACGTGTGGGTAAAGTTAATATTTTTATACATGCAGTGTATCATTGTTTAGTAAAATGGCATGTTGTGTTACAAATAAAACTAAATAAAAATTAACAAAATAACAGTCAATTGCACCCCTAAAGCCACTGTGATAAAGTATCACATTAATTTAATTATCTTAGCCACAGGAGTGAATTTAAAAACAGGATGATGTCTATATGAACTAGTTAAATGAGGTGTCTCTAAAATATCCTGATTCATGATCAATAATAATTTCAACAATTTTTTAATCTGTCCACAGGACCTGACTTTATTTTGTTAGATGTCTCTAAAATAGTTAGTGAATCATGTTTACATGTAGGTAAACATAGATGTTTAACAACTTGTTAAAATACACAAGAATGCAGGAAATGGCATCTACTTTATTCAAAATTTCTGGCAAAACATCTTCACCAGCATATTTAAGAAATGAGTTTTTACTGTAAGTAAGTTTTATTTATATAGCACATTTCACAGACATGAGAGTCACATAGTGCTTTACAAAAGGAAAAATAAAATCATAAAATCACAGAAGTACTATACAGAAAGGTAAAACATAACAAACTCTAAAATCAATGTACAAAATTAACCAAAAGCCTGTCTGAAGAGATAAGTCTTAAGTTTTTAAATGCATCTGTTGACTCGGAGCAGCGCATTGTTAGCAAAATGTTCTGCTGTATTTGACTTGCTGCTGTTGTTGGTTGTTAATTTTTTGGTTGACACAATCTTTCCTATTTATGTCCTCATTAAATTAGGTTAGTAAATGACTTTTACCTGAAGCATGTTAAAAAATTACAAAATCTTTCGGGGGGGGTTGGCGCAACGTTTGTCACCTTTTTCATCCCTTCTGAGTTTGCAGGTATGCATATTATTATGACATTAGGGAGGGTACCGGCACTTATTTTTTTCCACTTAAAGCACTGTTATCAGTGATCAAGCTTCAGATTTTTGTTCAAGAACACAAGCCTGTTCACTGATACAGGCTTCAGTGCAGACCTATAGCATGTTACAATGTTCCCTCCTGTGCTGAACAGCCTTTCAGAGGCTGCACTAGTAGCTTGGATGCACAGGTATTTTTTTGCCAAACGGCTAACCTGAGGAAAGATAACCTCGTGCAATTTCCACCAGTTGAGAGGATCACTGTCACTATCTGCTGGAGGACAGTCTAGGTAGTTGTTTAACTCTGCCTGAATTCGCTCTCTTGAAAATGGTCCTGTTCCTGGACTGTCACTTCCTGCAACTGCAGGCCTCTTAAAAAAGCTTCCAAAGCTCTTCTTTGCCAGCTTTGCAGCACTTGGGCCTGGGATGTCTTCAGCTGAACCTGAAGCTTGTGGTGACATTTGAGCTCCCTCTGTTTCTCCCAGGAATGATTCCATTTCGCTGATTGCTCTCTCTTTTATTACCTGGCTCGTTTCAGGGTCCATGTACAGACTGTGGAATCGAGGGTCAAGCATGGTTGCCAGATTCATTAGTTCCACCACCACTGGGTCTTCATTGTACTTGCTGTTCAAGTACTCCAGTATTGAGCTTTTTATGGATTTTGTGAGTTCTGTGTCATTTTCCTTCACGAGAAGAATGGTACTGTTGAACAGCTGAAGGACAGGCTTCAAGCATGAGATGGTGACATAGTCCTCAGCAGACAGAGCATCAGTGAACTCAACCAGAGGACCCAGGGCTTTGCTCACAGAATCAAGAACCTGTAGATCTTGCCATGTGGGGACCAGGTGCCTTGTTGATCGGTCAGCAGCTAAGACCTGGGTGATGGGTTTTTCTTGCTCCAACACACGCTGGATCATTTTCTGTCTGGACCCCCATCTCGTGGGAGATTCAGTGATGAGCTTGCGTTGAGGTGTTCCCTCTCTTTGTTGAGCCTCCAGCAGTGCCCGCTGCCTCTTCCAGCTGTTGGAGAAAGAACTCACAATCTTCTTACAAACTGCCACGGCTCTGTCGATCCTGTGATCCTTCATACTCCTCTCTGCAGTTTAGAGAAGGGAGGAGAGAGAGAGAGAGATTGAAATCACAGTTTTAATTTTACCATTATCCTAGCAAATTTAATATAATTTATATAATTTTCATTTGTATTATTTAAATCACTGTGAACTTAAGAGATGTTAACATTTTAAACATTACAAGTGCCATGCTGCAGGCATAATCAGGTTGTCAGAATTTATTTTTTTGTTGGGCGGGGGGGGGTTCCAGACTTTTTCAAACTGATTGTTTTTCCGTAAAGCTCTGAGCTCAGTGCACGACTGTAAATCTGTGACTCTCAGCTGTTTTCACACATTTTTTCAGTTGACTGATTTTTTAAAACTCCTGAACAAACCAGCACTGAGTCTGGAGCTCCCCCGAGGTCCGGAGCAGACAGGAGGAGGCGTGCGTCCATGTTTGTGCATTTGAAGGATTACTCTGCATATTTTTCAACCTGCCTGAAAAAGAGCGACTGTAAAACTATTAACTAAATAAAACTATAATTATATACAAAGCTTCCTAATATCACATTGGAGCTGGTCTGGTCTTGAACTTTTTTGAATTCACATCAGAGCTTTTCTCGCATTTCTGCTTGAGCTCTTAAAAAAAAAACTCCACCTCTAAAAGTTCAAAGTCATTGGCAATTTTATTAAAAACACAAATATGATTAAGGTTTTGCTCTATGCACAAGTTCCTGTGCTTTTACTGACGTGTGAATCACTGCGGAGCAGGAAGGAGGATGACGAGGCACAGCATGTGGGATATACTAATTAAATGAGAAATGATCCTGCACGTAATACACTTATAAATCATTCATAAATTGATTAAAAGTACATTTGAAATACAGGTGCTGGTCATAAAATTAGAATATTGCAAAAAAGTTGATTTATTTCAGTAATTCCATTCAAAAAGTGAAACTTGTTCATTCATTACACACATAGGCCTACCGTATTCGTCGGTGTATAATACACGTTTTTTTTTGCTCATTTACATGTCCTACGTATTATACACCAAGGCGTATTATTTACGGATTTTTTCCCATATTTTTAGACCCATTTTTAGCTCTGTTTCGCCGGTTTTCATTTTGGCCAAAAATGGTGCAGTACCAGTTTAGGCCACTGTGGGCGCTATGGGCAGCAACAGAGGACTCAGAGAGCGAGGAGGAAGAGGAAGAAGAAGGAACAGGGACCTTGTACCGGTGACCTGCCTCGTGCTACAGGCTACAGGCCTTAGCGAGGAGTACTAACTTTTTGCCAGCGACATGGAAGATGAAGAGTTTGAAGGATTTGAATAGGTACCGGTAGTGTAAATAATTTGTTTGAATAAAAACTGTAAACGGTATCTGTTTCTGTCATTTTTATGGGCGGGGTGAGCGTGTATTAATTTTAAAGCCGCTAATATTTATGTTGTTGTAACCGTCAAAGTGCATTTATTAACAAAAATTAAACCGAGACACGTTAACATATATATTCAGCTAACAAATATATTTTTATTAGGTGTTTCTGTGCGGTAGTTTAATTTTAATTAAATTCAGCTCTTGCTGCAAACCGTTTTTCTGTGTGCGCGCATCATGTTTACATTTTAAATTCAGCTGATTTGTAATCATTTATTAACAAAAATTAAACCGAGACACGTTAACATATATATTCAGCTAACTTTTTTTTTAAAAGTGTTTCTGTACGGTAGTTTAATTTTAATTAAATTCAGCTCTCGCTCCAAACCGGGCCTGTTGTGTGTGTGCGTACATCGTGTTGTTTACATTTTAACTCAGCTGATTTGTAATCATTTATTAACAAAAATTAAACAGAGGCACGACAGCTAACAAATGTATTTTTAGGCGTTTCTGTAGTTAAATTTTAATGAAATTCAGCTCGCGCTGTACAATAGACCGCATTTCCGGGTTGTCTCAGCGGTGACGCGTAACGTCAGCGGTGACGCTTTACGTCGGCGTCGGGAAGGGTTTGGCGCCATCTAGTGGTCATAAAAAGACCGTCACGGCAGAGTGTATTGTTGTGAAATAAAATATATTTTTGTCTTCGTGTTTTCATTCCTCTTGAAGGAGTTTTCAAACGGTGTTCAAATGATCAGTCTCTCTTGTAGAATGATAAAGATTTACTAAAATACACAGGTATACAGGTTAAACAGAGAATTGTGAGCATGAACACAGATCTGTCCTGGCGAGGTTCTCAAAGAATGTTACTCAAATGATGCAGTTTGTCCTGGCCTCTGATTAGCTTAGGGTAGGAGAGGAGACTTGGTGCCTCTCTGTCTGTCAGTTTTACAACCTTGTAGATATATGGTTGAGGAGAAGGGTACTGAAAGTCTCTCTCTCTTGTTTGCTCAGTCAGAAAGTATCAGAATAGCTCTGATCTATGTGTGTAGTGTAGGATCTTTAATGTAATTTAATGTCCAGTTACACTAATTGGTCCCTTAGTGGTCTACTAGTGTCTGTGTGTTTTATAAGTACTCAGCATTATTGTATATTTAGTTTTAGTCATCTATGTGTCGTGCCCTTCCCCCATAAGGCCTGTGGAGACCAGAGCAAGCTGAAAAAAAAGCAATGGTATTTCCTGTTTACAAGACATAAGCTTTCTGGCAGTTGGGGAGGGGAACAGTCTATAAAACAGAACTTCTATTATTAGTTGAGAGCAAGCAACGCCCAGAGAAGAGTATAAAACATGAGTTTCTCTCCTCCACTGGCAGTCAACGCAGAGCAAGCCCACGGGGAAGAACAACTAATCAGGTTGTATGCTAGGACTCCATTGAATGCGCATTCAATGTTTCTCTCTCTCTCTCTATCTCTCTCTTTTCTTCTCTCTCTCTATTTCTCTCTAACTCTCTGCCTACTTAGTTGTAATCAAATATAATGGCTTTTGAAACAGAACAAATGTATTCTGTGACTTTTTAAACTTATGATTAATTAAAATTGGTTTTGGAACTTTGATTACGCGTTTGTCGTGTTTTCAGCGTATCTCCTGTTTTCTGATCCAAAGTGAGGCCACCAAAACGGATCCTCTCAACACCTTGGCTGCGCCTAGAAATTCTGTCCATAAAAGTTATGAACAGAATCGGTGACAAAGGGCAACCTTGGCGGAGTCCAACTCTCACCGGAAACGAGCCTGACTTACTGCCGGCAATGCGGACCAAGCTCTGACACCGGTCGTACAGGGACCTAACAGCCCTTATCAAAGGGCCTGGTACCCCATACTCCCGGAGTACCCCCCACAGAACCCCCCGAGGGACGCGGTCGAATGCCTTCTCCAAGTCCACAAAGCACATGTAAACTGGTTGGGCAAACTCCCACGCACCCTCCAGGACCCTGCTGAGGGTGTAGAGCTGGTCCAGTGTTCCACGACCAGGACGAAAACCACACTGCTCCTCCTGAATCCGAGGTTCGACTATCCGACGGACCCTCCTCTCCAGAACCCCTGAATAGACCTTACCAGGGAGGCTTAAGAGTGTGATCCCCCTATAGTTGG
This sequence comes from Garcialebias charrua, assembly GCA_038048925.1. Lineage (NCBI taxonomy): Eukaryota > Metazoa > Chordata > Actinopteri > Cyprinodontiformes > Rivulidae > Garcialebias > Garcialebias charrua. The sequence goes on along the minus strand of JBBPBX010075808.1, from coordinate 2,710 downwards.
AACACACCCTACGGTCCCCCTTTTTGAATAGGGGAACCACCACCCCAGTCTGCCAATCCAAGGGAACTGCCCCCGATGTCCACGCGATATTGCAGAGTCGCGTAAGCCAACACAACCCTACAACATCCAGAGCCCTAAGGAACTCCGGGCGAATCTCATCCACCCCCGGAGCCTTGCCACCGCAGAGCTTTTTAACCACCTCGGCGACCTCAGCACCAGAGATCGGAGAACCCGACCCAAAGTCCCCAGGCTCCGCTTCCTCAGTGGAAGACGTGCCAGTAGGATTGAGGAGGTCTTCGAAGTATTCCGCCCACCGACTCACAACATCCCGAGTTGAGGTCAGCAGCACGCCACCCCCACCATAAATGGTGTTGGTCGCGTACCTCTTTCCCCCCCTGAGACGCCAGATGGTGGACCAGAATTACCTCGAAAGTTCCAAACCTAGATCAGTTAAATAAAACAAAACAAAATTAGTCACAGAATACTAAATCTTTTTTTATGTTCTAAAATAGTGGGGTTCCTGACAATGTGAGGAATCAACACACGATCATACCTATCTTATTTTACACTCAAAAGGTTTTAAAAAATAAAATAAAAAATAAAAAAATAAAAAATAAATAAATAAGATAAATATTTTATTGCTGAAGTTTTTCTGGCGTCAGGAGTCTCGCGTGCCGGTTGGGTTGGTCTGTTTTATCTGTTGTATGTCCTGTTGAATTATAAGGTCAACGTGAGCTGGTCTGTCTTATGTGTTATAAGTCTTGTTGAACATAAGGCCAACTGGGTGTGTGAGGAAGACAAAGAAAATGTTCCGGAGGGATATACGGAAAAAAAGATTCAGGACGGGCTGGCTCGCCGAAAGGAACGTTCAGTCTGTCTTGACACTTCCTGTGTGGGAGGAATCCGTGTATTCACTGAGTCCTGGTTCCTGTGACAATAAAGATTAATAGCCTGTGTGGTGTGTGTATGTGTGACTAAGAATGAACAAAGACATAAAAACTTAAATGAAGGGTAGTTTTAGCCAGAAGTGCGAGAGCGCATCAGTTAAACCCATAAAAGAACAAATAAAAATTTTAAAACATCTGAAATAAGGAGAAAATAAGCAAAATAAAGTGGAAATCGTCTGAAAAAGCTTTAATTGGCTAAAACCAGCTGAACAATAGCTAAAACAAGAGCATGGTCTTGCTAAATTAGGCTGAAAAAGTTGGATTAAAAAATGTAGAATTAGCTGAAAAAGCTGAAACAGGCTATATACAGAAATTATTAAGTAAAATACCTTGATATCATCACAACATTTTCTTCTTGCCTCAATAAAAGCACTGTCCTACTTGTTATTTATTTAATTGTTCCCATACATATCTCTAAAAAAAAGGAGGAAAATAATAACTACTGTATTTTTTAGCCTGTATGACATAATTATGGATTTTTTTTCTTAAAGGGGACCTCAGATGTATTTTTTAAATTTTTATGGTATTTCTGTGGGATATCCAGACCCTATTCCTTCAATTTAATGCACAAAATAATTATTAGATAATCAATTATACCCTTTTTAATTCTGCCATTTTTAACTTTCGTTTTGAACGACCGGTTTCTTGAAGTCCACGCCCTTCAACGATCTGTTCACGCCCTCTGTAACAGCCAGTATCTGTAATGTGTTGTTGTTTTAAAATTAGCTCTTTTTTTATTACTCATTTGACTTACTGTTAGTGTTAGCTTAAGATAACTTACCGAAACCCGTCTGAGCGCGCCGCAGTTTGCTGCTCCTTTTAGCATTAGACCACCCGAATCCGAAGCTAATGTTAGCTTGTTCCTCTTCCGGTTTTCGCCAGCTCCGCTCGTTGCACGCGATGAGATTTTGGGAGTTATCGCTGTTCCAGTGAAGACAACACAAAGTTCACCAAGTGTCTCCCGTAAATTAATCTGTAAGGAGAAGGTCCTCTTGCTGCGAGCCTGCTGCGAGGCTGCTGCAAGGCTGTACAGTTGAAGCTCCGCTCCATCGCGCCGGAAGAGGGTCCCGTCGAACCCGGTCCTTCCGCCTGTGGTCCGCTCGTTTAATTTTTGCCGGCTGCGCGTTGGCAGCGATCGCAAATACACTAAAAATTGAACTAAAACATAAAAATAACAATTATACTTTATTTATAAAGCCATTTAAAAAAACACAGCTGCAACAAAGTGCTGTACACATGAAATTAAGAACATATAAACAAAAGATGAGATGAAATCATGAAAAACAACAGTCATGTGTTTAATACAGAAGTGGGTTGAGCCTAACCAGGGGTTGCTAGGTGAGGGGCTGGACTCAGGTTTGATCTGATTGGCTGGCGGCTTGTGACGTCAATAAATGCAGGAAGTGTGAATCCTGGTGTATTTATCAAAAATAAATAAATCTACTTAGAGTAAATAAACCACTGGGTGCATTTTTTTGGCACAAGGACTGTTTTTTTATGAAGTAAATACCCAAAGTTTAGTAAAAAAACATTAAAAAGTGAATTTTGCATGTGTGGTCCCCTTTAAACTTTTTACAAGCTATCTGAGGATTAAATAATCACCACTGTACCGACAGATATACTGTACGAAGCAGATAATGCAGAAATGATGAAACAAATATTGAGGCGCTGAGGTTAGAACAAAGTTTTATTTAGATACAGCAGTTTAATAGAGTAACAAACGTAGTCTTCACCTCCTCAGTAGTTGGTGCTGGTGTCCTGAA
>JBBPBX010075807.1:0-17264 GCA_038048925.1 Garcialebias charrua | reverse complement strand
AAAGGTTTTAAGACCTTTTTTAAAACATGTCACGGTCTGTGGGGCCCTCAGATATGAGGGCAGGGCGTTCCACAGCCGAGGGGCAGCGCAGGAGAAAGCCCGGTCTCCCATTGTGCGAGACCGAGACCTGGGAGTGAGAAGAAGATGGGTGTTGGAAGAGCGGAGAGTGCGGGAAGGACAGTGAGGAGTGAGAAGTTCTTTTAAATAAGATGGTGCATTACCGTACAAACACTGGAAGGTGAGCAGATACATTTTGTAAGTGATCCGGGCAGAAACAGGAAGCCAGTGTAGTGAACGCAGTACAGGAGTGATGTGTTCATACTTAAGCCCGAGATACACTCATGCGTCCTCACGATACGCCTATACGCAGCGTACGTACGCTGTGGCAAAAGCGTAGCCCCGCGTAGCCCCTCAGGGCACGTACGTGCAAAAGTATTTTTTTACATACGCATACGCGATGCGCGGTGTCTGAACATAAACTTCCCCGGCGCCGGACTGTTTTGTATGTTACACAAATTAAATAAATTCCCCTTCTTTATCGCTGATCGGGCCTTTTCTTTTGTTTTTTTGCCTAAAGTCAAGTAACCGCTTCTTCCTCCGTTCACTCGATGATTGAAATGAATGAATTCAGGTCCTACCTGGGTGCGCGATGTTTTAAATATCCCTGGTGGGCTGTGTGCTGCAGGAAAAGCACTCCCTGTTATTATTTTTATTTCTGAGAGAACTTTTTACAACATATATAGTAGAAACACCGCATGAACACCGCCGCGGTCTTCAAGGCGCTACATGAGCTGGCTGTCAATCATTTCAGTAGGCGTGTCAGCAAGTAACCAATCAGCGAGCTCAGTTGAGTCCCCTCCATGTGCAGCAGCTCATATTACAACAAGGAGCTGAGTTTCTGACATATGCTGAAGCATATCAGCAAAACACATGCGCACAAAATGCGTGCGTATGGTGGCGTACCTGAGGACGCATAAGTGTATCTCGGGCTTTACGCACTCTCATCAGGACCCTGGCAGAGCTGTTTTGGACATACTGTAGTTTTTGTATGTTCTTGCCAGGACTCCCGAAGATTACTGTGTTACTGCACCAATAGTTATTGACTAAAGGCTCCAGTATACTCACGCGTCCTGTCAGCTGCGCGGAAACTGTGCGCACTGTCACTGTCAGAGGATTGAGACTTTATACTCAAGCGTTCACCCTGAATGGCTGCAGAACAGCTCCACAGGCGAGGGGTTGTTTACCTTCGGGACATGTTCAGGTCACTGACTGGTCATTTGCTGACATGCCTACTGGATTGATGGACAGGTTGCAAAAAAAAAAAAGAGAGAGCTGGCAGCCAGAGCTGCAGCAGTTTTATGTGTTTACAACAAACTGGGAGCGCTGGACCTGCAGCCAACACATCAGACCAGTCCACCAGGAAATCTCCAGACCCTCCTGCAACCACGCTGGATCTGATTTTAATTTGCTCGTGACAATTTCCTTCATTTTTCACCATTTCAGTCATGGTGTCAACGGAGGAGGAAGAGATCACTTACCTCTTAGGAAAAAAAAACAAAAGAAAAGGCTGGATCAAGGATAAAGAAGGGGAATTTAATACATTGGTGTCACATACAAAACAGTCCTTTGCCAGGCAGTTTATTGTGCGACACAAAGTATGCGCATACAGTTGTAAAAATTGGGCTTTGCAAGGACTTGCCCTGCGGGCGTCCACTTTGACTCTGATCCGGTACATGCGGACTGACGTACGCACGTCTATACTGGAGGCTTAACAGAGGTCCCTCTCCTATTCTTACCAGAGACTCTTGACCTGTCATGTCATTGAGTTCTGCAGCCTGCTAACTCAATCTCAGAATCCAGGGGTCTCGTATACTGTATACTGTAAAAGAGTGCACAGCTTTCATACTGAAAGATGGCATAGGGTCAAAATGGGAAAAGTGCATGTGCACAAATTTATTCAGATTTAATAAACTTTCCACATCCAAAGGAATGTGGATCTGAGCACATGACCTCCCCTGACACACCTCCATTTAGATATGGAAATAGATGCAAATATGTCCTGCATGTGTGATTCTTCTCTCTGCAAGTTCAAAAAGGATTTCTACATGCATAAACATGAGGAATTTAATGTACTATGAGTCAGAGATGCTCCTAAACAAGTGGTAAGGTGTAAAATCATGCTTACCACATGTGCAAAGCGATTGTGTGTGAAGCTGCGATTGCCATTGAATGAGGTGAATGGGAGCACTGATTTGTTGGCGGTGCACTTCTGAGGCTCAGACCTTTCCAACTTTACACATTCAGGAGAACCCCTGCGATGGACGACCTGTCCAGGGTGTACTCAGCCTTTTACACAGTGACTGCTGGACATGGGCACCGGCGACCCCTATTACCCAAAAAGGAAGACGATAATGGATGGATGGCATTCAGCAGAAGCTGCTCCTTGCAGATGGCATAGCATGGCTCAGGAATGACAGGGAAATACCTGACCTGTCAAGGCTCAGGCAGAGCTCTGCGTACGGCCTGTACGCCGCTCTACGCGCGTGTTGTGTGCGCACGCGTTCACAGGCACAGCTCTGCGTTCATTCTCGCGTTAAATGCTCGCATTTTCACTCGAAATTCTTGTCGTAATTTTAGCAGCTGCGCGCAGAGCGTTTACCTACGGGACAAACTGAGGTCGCTGATTGGTCATTTGCTGACACGCCTACTGAATTCATTGACAGGTCGGGGTGGGAAGAAGAAAAAAAAGCACGGGCTAGCTGAAAAGGGCTTCTGCCTGCAGCCACTGCGGTGTTCTAAACTTTATATGTTAATAAAAAGTTCTAAAAAATAAAAACAGGGAGCGCTGGTCCTGTAGCCCACCAGGAAATCTGTAGAATCTCGCGCATTTCAGTCATGGAGTCAATGGAGCAAGGAGGAAGCGATTACTTGACTTTTGGCAAAAAAACAAAAGAAAAGTCCAGATCAGGGATGAAGAAGGGGAATTTAATACATTTGTGTCTCATACAAAACAGTCCGGCGCCGGGCAGTTTATTGTGAGACAACGCGCCTCGCGTATGCGGTCGTAAAATTTGAGCTTTGCGCGTTCGTGCCCTGCGGGGCTACGCTTGTGCCTCTGCGCACGTACGGTGTACAGCGGCGTACTGCCTTACGCAGAGCTCTGCCGGGGCCTTCAGTCAGCTCCCTCAGAAAGACTCTGCTTGCAAGGAACCTCAGCATGGTGAAGACTTTAAATAGAAGCGGCACACAGCTCCTCTTTTGCTCCTTCTATAACTCTGTGGTCAGTCCATCACAGAGTTTAAAAATAATGACCATGTGCAGGATTCCTGGGTTTTACCTGTCACTCACTCTCTTCACAGCTTAATTATCACTAACTAGTGTTGTGCTCAAGACCACCTAACCAGAGACCAAGTCAAGACCAAGACCAAAGTGTACTGAGACCAAGTCAAGACCAAGACTTTTAGGGTCAGAGACCAATTCGAGACAAGACCTCAAATAAAACAAATTAAATATAAAATTGTATTATAAAATATTTCTAATAAAAGTTACTTACTGCAACTTAGTATGCTTTTGAATGAATATATCATCTTTCATGATTTTTCAAAGCTACATAACAAAGAAATCAGACATTCAGTGGTTTAACTTCATGTGATTCAACAATAAAATTACACAACTGTTAAGTTGGAAGCAGTTTCATCACATACCAAGGTTTTAAAAAAACTACAGTGGCAAAACACTCTTCATAAGTCTGAACTCAAGACCAAGGATAATCATATAGTTGCACAGTGGTTTCCATAAAATAGTCGATATACACCTAAAAATTTACATAAATGGACGTTAGTTACAAGTATATTATTTGTGATTTAAACAGCTGAATTTTATAACTGATTATATGGCAGACGTCTTCTCCTGCGCCCAGACAATCACTTCTCACTTTCTTGGAATGAGTCCAGTGTTGCCAGATAGAGTCAAGATTTTCCAGCCCAAAAATCTGTTAAAAACCGCCATATCAAACAAAAATCTGCCAGATCAATATATTGTTACAGTATATTTACTGTTTGAACAACGCACATCAGTAGAAGCCAAGGTAATTTAACAATATGTGGCAAAATGCACATACAAGTAGTCCTCGACTTACGACGGTCTCGAGTTATGACGTTTTGTGGTTACGACACACATCTCCATTAAAAATAAAAAGTAAAATAAAATAAAAAATATATTTTGAAAAAAATTATTTTGAAAAGCCGAGTTACGCAGTTTCCGGTTTTACATTCTAAATGTAGCGGCGGAGAAATACTGCCCCGTACTCTCTAAAAAAGCTAAGTCTGGTCCTCTGGCCATTCAAAAAACAAAACAAAACTTGTTGGACCAAGCTGGACAGGCAGCCGCTGTGGAAAAGTAGCTGTTTTATGGATGGCGGTTTTACAACGTAAACGGATGGAGAATACGGAGGAGGGATGGAGGAATGGAGGAAACGGCTTCACCAGAATTCCAGAGTAGGAAATTAACTATTTTTTTCACTTCATTATGGCTCTCAAATGTATGTGTTTTTAGATAATTATGTACGGTACTGTGTTAGGATAGGCTAAGTGCTTGGTAAAATACAGTACTGTACGTATGAAGGAAACATGAGGGTAACCACCATATTGTGTCTTTAAACACATACGGTGCCACCAGATGTAAAAGATTTTAGGAGGGGTCAGTATTAAGCTGACCTCTTTATCCTTAATTACTTTACTTATTCAGATTGAATAGTAATTTCACGGATTCTTTTCTTTTTCAGTTTACCCAATATTTCTGTGATCTTTATGATGGATAAGTAAAACAGAAGCCATAGAGTGACAATGGAAACGTTAACTTAGTTTGGTGTGCCAAAGACACTACCATTTATTTAGAATAAATCAACTAAATTAACACCATTACACTTGATTGACATGATTTCACTTTCTTTCAATTTAATACGTCAGCACATTTAAATTGTAACAACAGACATAAATACAGGATGTCATTATACTTAGTCTGTGTCTTAAATATAGTTACCAGATTGAAATAAGGAGAAATTTAAGAGGAATAGGGAGAGGTTGGAGAGGTTAAGAGAGGAAGTTATTTATCTTGAGTGTAACCAGAAATGACACTTTCCATCCGACGTCTGCTAAAACCCAGGTACGTTTGTAAACAGCTCTTTACCTTTTGACGACAGCCTGGTAAGAGAAGACCTTGTAGCTTTTCAGATGCACGGGTTCCTTGCGGGGACCAGTACATCTGAGCAGGTTATTCGTTTACCTTCCCAACGTCTCCTGGTTTCGCGTTGGTCATCAGAAAATGCGTCAGCTCCTGGCCCCTGGCTCAAGATAACTTATTCCAGGAAGGAATAAACAAAGTTTTGAGCTTACGCTCGTTCGAAGTGGACTCATAACAACATGTTATTAGTCCTTAACTGAATGACTGTCCTTAGCGTTTGACTGAAGTTCATTCAGTTCTTTTGGGAAGACCTCATCCTGAGGCTTACACCAGCAGACTTCCTCGTTCCAGCAAAAGCTTAGAACTTAGTAGAAGATCTGAGAAAGAGAGGACTTGTCTCTTCCCCATTGGTCCAAAAAAAACAGTCGAGCAGTTCACTTGTTATCACGATTCAAGGTGAAATTCAGAGCAGAGGGAAATTGTTTAGGAAAAGTATCTGAGTGAGAAGACTTTCAGACGCTAGTTAGAGTTTTAGCTGAAACTCAACAAAAACAACTTCTGTGTAAGTCAGTTTGACATTTTATCTGAACTTTGACACCCTTTCATTTGATCAAGTAACACAGTCATGCTTCACATTTAAAGAATAATACAGCATATAACATATATCATGAAAATGACAAAATGTTATTCTTTTGATTACATTAGAATAAAATTAAAGAAGCCAATAGTCTATTTTGGTGACTATACCATACCATACGATACCATTTTATTTATAAAGCACTTTAAACAGGAACAAGTCCACACAAAGTGCTGGACAAACAAACACGCAACAGACAACACAGACAATGAAGTACAACACGAAAAACATAAAAACATTGCAGATCATAAATCAAACGATCCAATACAAATCAGCTGGCATTGAAAGCGATGGAGTAGTAGTGAGTTTTTAACCGGGATTTGAAAACCGAGAGGGAGGGGGCCTGTTTGATGAGCAGCGGTAACTCGTTCCAGAGTCTTGGGCCTGCTACAGAGAACGCCCTGTCACCCCTGCGCTTAAGGCGAGTTTCTGGAACTATTAAGAGTACCTGATCCTCTGACCTCAAAGCACGTGGAGGGACATATGGGTGTATCAGATCCGAGAGATAGACTATTGCCCCTTTTCCACCGGTCGGCTCGGGTCGGATGTTACGTCATATGTGCGTCGCAGAGACCCCCTTTCATCCTTTCCCACCGGATATTCCGTGCTGCTCCGCGCCAGATTTCTTGAGATTTTTGGGCTGGTTTCAGAGGGGTACTGAGGCGAGCTCACCCGCTCCGGAAGTAGGAAGGAGGAGACTCGAGCTGTTTTCACGGAAGTGAGGGAAGCGATCACGGCAGGACTTTACATGAATAACACGGTAAAAACAATTATTTGTTTTTAAATTTATAGCAAAGATGGGTCTTCAGCTGAACGTGTCCTTAATAAAATCACGTATTGCTCAAAACTGCAGGATTTTAAAAAGTAGGTTCGCCACGAGCAACGCGCGGCGCGCGGGCGGCTTTATGTCTTTAAAATGTAGCTCAATGAACAGATATAAAATATATTTCATAGCTGACTTTATAGTACGAGGGTTCCTGAGCTCAACCACGCTTTAATATTGTCACGTAGTGGTCAAATCTGCTGCATTTAAAGTAGTTTCGCTTTGACTTCTTCCAAACCTGTGCTTGCACAACGAAAATAAATTATAAAAATTCGAATTTTATTTCAAATAACTCCAACAGGATACATTTAGTATATGAACATGTTGTGATCACACTATATTTTTTTGAAAAATATCAGCCATGTGGTTTTTGATATAATTGATGATATGTGATACAAAGTACAAGGGAGACAAATAATGGAGGTTGCTTGACACAGTTATGTCTATAAAACATTGAATTTTATTTCAAATAACTCCAACAGGATACATTTAGTATATGAACATGTTGTGATCACACTATATTTTTTTGAAAAATATCAGCTATGTGGTTTTTGATATAATTGATGATATGTGATACAAAGTACAAGGGAGACAAATAATGGAGGTTGCTTGACACATTTATGTCTATAAAACATTGAATTTGATTTCAAATAACTCCAACAGGATAAAGTCAGTATATGAACATGTTGTGATCACACTGTGTTGTTTAAAAAAAAAAACAGTTTCTGGACTAAATTAATCACATTTTTCTTTTACAGTCAACAGAAGAAAATCACCAGAATTCAACAACCTGTGTCATCTTCTGGAGGAAGACGTGAGACACCAGATGGAAATTTGTTACTTCTGTTTGTCACTTCAAACTTTTCCTATTAAACGTTATATTTTCTTAAGTGGTGTCCTCGAACATTCAATTTCCTAAACTTATTTTATAATGTGAAGTGTGTATTGTGTTTAAATCCATACTGGAAGTTAAGAGAACTTTCCATTTGCATTTGACCTTTAAAGAATCATAAGATAAAGATTATTAGAATCTGCTCAACTGTTATTACGTTATAAATTATTTGGTTCTAGGATGAAGTCATACAAAAAAAGTCAAAAATTAAAAGTGGCCAAAGTCCTTTGGACAGTTTAAAGTTAAAGAATTCACAGACCATCCATCTACCATCTACCCATCTACCACCCAGCAGCAACTTTACCAGGGAAACTCTGGCAGTTTCAAAGATCACAGTGTGATGTTTTAAATCAACTTTATTTATAAAGCACATTTTAAAAACCACAGGGTCAACCAAAGTGCTGTACAATAACATAAAAGACAAGTTAATTAAAAACTATAAAAAGCATACAAAAATAAATACATATACCAGTCTTACTGCAGGTGTGTTAACATGCCATAAAAGATAAGATCACGTGTTAAAAGCCAAGGAATAAATGTGTGTTTTTAAATAAGATTTAAAAAGTTTTGAGGACTGTCAGCAGCAACTGCTCAGCTGATCTGAGAACGGGGAGGGCAGGAAGGTTGAAGCAGCTCAGACAAATATGGTTTTGCAACTTTATCAAGCACCTTGTGCATAACTAAATAATAAAATATGCTTTAATACATCTTTATTGTAAAAATACTAAATTGGAAAATACATGGGTTTAAAGAAGGCAACAAGGTAGGATTATGAATTGGGTTTAAAGATTACAGCTCATGAGGTACTCATTATAGCATGACATCTCTTTCACAACATTCTGTCAAAGCCTTTATTGTGTTCTTCTTCTAGTGGTGGCTAGTACTGTAGTAAATAGCTTGAGGGAACACTACTGCCACCATGTGGTAAGACGAGTAGGATTCTGGACCCCGCCCACAGAAGGGGTACAAAAAAGCTGTGGAAACAGAACATAGATGTGACCCGACCCGAACTGAGCCGATCTGAGCCGATCCAACCCGAGCCGAGCCGAGCGGTGGAAAAGAGGCATAAGTTCTCAGATTACAACTAATGGAATAATTTGTAGTAAATGTCTTGCTTTACTGAGAGGTCAGTAAAGGTCATCTCTGGAACAGTTCAAAAATACAAAGGTATCAGAGCGGGCACGGTCATGCCCACTACATCTCCCCCCTTTTGGAAGCCATCGCCAGTCCTTGGGGATGGGGTCCAACACGAAAGGAAACCTTGAACTGTCTCTGATCTTGAAGTAATCCAGCAAGTGGAAAAGAAAAATCAAAAATTATAATCCCATAAAGTTTTTGGAACTTCCATACTGTTCGTAGGTAATCCCATTGCGGTAAGCTTTTAATCCTTTGGAAAACTGAGTCTGTTAACTCTTGGAAAACAAAGTCTGTGATCCCTTGGAAAACAAAGTCTTATAATCCACAGCGGTAATTCCACAGCAGTAATTCCACAACGATTAGTTTTGTTGATTGATCAGCAACAATTGTTTTCATAATCAGCATGTAGAGGGGATCCCTCGATTGACGCAGAGGAGGCGACCCTTGGATGAAGGTTGAAGACCAAGCGTTGGAGCTGCAGGTCCCCACATCGAAGGTTGTTGGCTGGTTGGTTTCCAGTCAGTGCCACTCTGGTTCTATGTGTCATGCAATTATGTGGTTTTTTAGGTGGGCTTATGATTGGGATTTTACATTAGCCTTACCTATATGCACCTGGTATGTAAGCTATCATGGTTTAGATCAGCTACAATTACCAATTAAGGGGTGGATCAATTCTGTAAAATTAGAAATAGGGATCTATACCTATAAAATTTTGGAGGGCTTCTGTAACGAAGGCCTCTTCTTCCAAACTATTCCTCCATTCATTACTTAGTTTAGGTTAAACTAAAATAGAAAAATGAAATATAGCTTGGTCTAAATGTCTGTTGTCTTTTAGACGAACGACGTAGGATTTGGTATTCCTAATAAATTTTGAAGTCTATGGCGAGACTCATCAAAATGAATAGATAATCTAGAATAGAAACGATCGAATCGGTTCAATTTAGAAATTGTGAGACCAGTGTAGTTTATGGTACCTTGAGTAGCTTTAAACTACATTGACTCTTCGACGATTGAGATTTAACAAAACGAACTGCATGTTGGCATAGTTAAATCCATATCATTCATTAACCAATGTTAATACAAAACCTTTTTGGCTGGGAGTGTTCAGAACCAAACAATATCTCAACTAATGACAACAGTAATGACTAAACAACAAGGAAACAACGTTTCACTGCTTCGACACACTCTTGTCGTCAGATTCCAAAGTGCAACACACAAGAAAAACAGGTCTCAACTTTATGACCGAGGTCAAATTAAATCTTGTGGATTTAAACGGTTGTTAAGGTTAGTTTTTTGTTGTGGGTGTTAGACTTAGCGTTTCTAAGTTCAAGTTGGACAATGCGACTTATAGGGTGGGAAATACGGTAGTTTAAACCTGATTAGTTTATTTACTAACTTGTGTTTGGACGACCTTATTATCCCATGAAGTCGGTGAGTTTGTGAGATCTTTGTCTTTTGTGGATTCATTGAACGCCTTGTAAGGTTTGATCTGATTTCGATGTACCCATTTAGCAATTGGCTCTTTGCGGCCTTTGCTGATTTTGATTTCGTAGACGACTGAGGACACTTTGTCTGTTATCAGATGAGGTCCAGTCCACCTGGGCATTAGTTTGCGGGCGAGAGTTCCGGTCTCGGACCCTCCTTTCCCGGTTGCTGGGGCGAACGTATAGTACCAGACTCTGTCTCCCACTTGGAGTTCATTGTGAGAGGCCTTCTGGTCATAGTACGCCTTACGTCCTTCAGCAGATTTTTCCAGGTTTTTCTGGGCGAAAGCAAAAGTGTTTCTGAGGTGTACATTCAAATCTTTGTCTTTGGCATGGCCTAACATCACCCCCCTTTGGTCATGGGGGACCACGAACACAGGTGAGGACGTCCGTCCATGGGCACAAGTTAGGATGCCACCGTTTAGTTTAAGCTGTTCGCGCAGCCGAGAGAAGACAGTACACAGGAACCTTTTAGGTTTCGGCCAACGTATCTTCCTACGTTTACCTCTTTCCGTGTAATTCAGGTGTGTCACAACCGTCGGCGCAGTCGCAGGTGTGTCTGATTGTACAGACTGCGACGGGTCACTGTCGTTGTGTGTGTCTTCCCACTTCTTGACTGAAGAGGGGCTCTTTGAGTCTGTAAAAACTATGTCATTTCTGATTAGTTCTAGACACAAATGTCCCTGAACCAAGGTTTCATCGAAAGCTTGGCTGATAGCCGATTTACCTGTCCCAGGGGACAGTACAGCAACCTCGGTGTGGGGTCCTTGGATCTCCACACCTTTCTCTACCTGTGGTAGGTAATGTGAGTTTGCCCCCTTTTTGTCTGATGAGGGGTCCTCGAAATCTGCAACAATTATGTCCAAGTGACTGTCAGCGTTTGGTTGACTGTCATTTTCTGGACTCAAATGCTCTTGAACCAAGGTTTCATCGAAAGCTTGGCTGATTGCCGAATTACCCATCCCAGAGGACAGTACAGCGTCTTCGGTGTGGGATCCTTGGACCTCCACACCTTTCACTACCTGTGGTAGGTTTTGTTCAGTGAGGGCTGATTGTTTCAGCTCGCAGAGGAGGTTCTCTTGTTGGGCCAGAGTTTGGTCCAACTGTTGGGTCTCTTCTGTCTCACCTGTAGTTGAAGGTTCACTTACTTGGCTCTTGTCCTCGGATGAGGGGTCCCTTGTGTCCTCTGCGGTACCTGCGGTTAGGCAGTCTGTATCACAACTAGGAGGCACTTTTATTGGCAGGGGTTTACTCACTGTTGCCCACATTGTCTGTTGACCATAATCTATAATTGCATCGAAGCGGTTTATAAAATCTTGGCCAACCAAAAATGGTAAAGAGTCAAGTGTAGACACAAACACCGGGTGGCGTAGTGTCATTTCGCCAATCTGCATGTGAACCATAGCTATAGCTGTTAGGGTTGTTCTTGTCTCTGCGAGACCCTGCAGTTCAATAGCACATTTCTCAAAGGGTATTTGCCCGTCAACACCGTTAACGGCGGTCCTCAGCTCCTCGAACAGCTTGGCCGACATAATGGTTATATCAGCACTGCCGTCTAGGAGGGCTTCACGCTCAAGGACACCTTCCAGTGTGATAGGCAGGTAAGCTTTCTTAGCCACCCCCCTTTGTAAGTCAGTTTGACATTTTATCTGAACTTTGACACCCTTTCATTTGATCAAGTAACACAGTCATGCTTCACATTTAAAGAATAACACAGCATATAAGCATATATCATGAAAATGACAAAATGTTATTCTTTTGATTACATTAGAATAAAATTAAAGAAGCCAATAGTCTCTTTTGGTGACTATGTTCTCAGATTACAACTAATGGAATAATTTGTAGTAAATGTCTTGCTTTACTGAGAGGTCAGTAAAGGTCATCTCTGGAACAGTTCAAAAATACAAAGGTATCAGAGCGGGCACGGTCATGCCCACTACACGTATAAGGTGCAGTTTGGACGTATGTTCCGACTTACGTTGAAATTCGCTTTATAATAATAATAATAATAAACTTTATTTGTATAGCACCTTCCTACAGTGCCTTGCATTGACCAAGGTGCTTAACAGGACAGAAAATATAAAAACTAGTACAACAAATCAGTGAAAATAGAATTAAAAAACAACAGCAATAAAAGGAGGCAATGGAAATAAAAATGCTACATACTAAAATACCAAAGTAATAAAAGTTACACACTGAAAGCTTTTTTGAACAAGTGGGTCTTCAGTCTGGTTTTGAACAGAGTCAGATCAGAGGTGGCACGCAGCTCAAGGGGGAGACTGTTCCAGGCTTTTGGGCCGGCAACAGAAAAGGACCGGTCTCCCCATTGTTTGTACCTTGAGCGAGGCACCTCCAGCAGGTGTTGACTGGCAGATCGTAAAGCTCTGCTGGGGTGATGGACTTTCAAAAGTTCCGAGATGTATAGAGGTGCGAGTCCATTCAGAGCTTTAAAAACAAACAGCAGCAGCTTGAACTGTATCCTGAACTGAACCGGGAGCCAGTGTAACGAGGACAGGACAGGAGTGATGTGTTCATATTTCCGTGTGTTGGTCAAAAAGCGGGCGGCAGAGTTTTGAACAAGCTGTTCAAACGCTGCTTTACAACACAGCGTAGGAACAGATCTCCTGCGTAAGTCGAGGACTACCTGTATTGTCATTTTTCACCACTTTTATTGTCTGTCCAACAGATCTCACTAAGTTGTAAATGAGTCTTCAAGGCTCAAGGTGACTTGTCTGTTTAAATAAAGGTTGAATTAATAAAACATCTTCCTAAAGTTCCCAGCAAATCAGAATGATAACTGCCCTACAGGTATTTGGTAACTAGTTATACGTGCGAGTGAAAGCGTGACAGCGGTAACAAAAACTGTATTTAGCAATGAGTCACATCATTGATTGGATTTGAACCATTATGTATTTCAGCCAATAAAAACAAAGATGTTAACAAATAAACTGGACAATATTCTGGCAGTTTAGTGATATTTCCACAGTTATGGTCTTGACTGGTCTTGAAATAAAATCCCGAGTCCTCAATGTCTGAGATAGAGACCATCAAAAAGTAGTCTTGAGACCTGTCTCAAAGCCATGACTGGTCTCGAGTACTACACTACCACTAACTCACCCAACCTGCTGCTGAGTGAGGAGGACTGCCTGATGATGTCCTTCAGCTCCTGCCTGACGCCTCTTCACTGCTGGCACATTAACTGCCAAATGTGCTTTCTACGTCCTGCTCCATCAAGTCCTTCCTAGGGCCACATCTCACCTCTGCGGATCAATGGTGTCCCTTCAACTACAACCATCGAACTACTCAGACTGGGTCAAACTGCTCCTCTCTCCACCATCAATCACCTCTATCTGGATCTTCTGCAAAACCAAGGACCTCTCCTCTCTTTTTCGGGCCGCAGCTAAAAACACAAAAAACCACCCTGACATGAATAGTCGAGATAAAAAAGCTAGGCATACTGTGCCAGCACTGGTCGGTGGAATACCCAAAACACGCTCACTTATTGATGTCCTCCAGCAGGGCCAAAGCTTTCATTATTCCACAATTATTCACAGCTTCATGCAGCTATTTATGACCACGAGGAATTATCACACGGTGAGCTGTTGTGAATTAATATGCTGATCCAAAACCATTTTCTTGTCAGTGAGAATGGAAGTTCCTTATCCTCATTAGTATACTATATACATATATTTTATGGACCTCATCTGCCTGGGTGCCTTGCAAGTGTGTGGTCACTGGCATGTGATTACATCTACACATAACAGAAAAAAGAGGAAATGTTATACTGTAGTTTTTATTTGAATAAAGTTGTTTTGATCAATTTTAGACCCGTTATGTTCAATGTAGTTTTGTTTCATTGTTGAGTTTTAAACCATAAATGCTAAAACCCATGAGAAAATGTGTTTAAATACCTCTTTAGTACGAAAGATTTAAATGAGTCATATTTTAGTGTGTTTAGGTGAATTTCGAGGAGGGAAACGTATCAGGAGACAGGGGGAGAAGAGAAAAGCCACCATTTGGCAGCCAATCAAATTTTTGGCACAACACCGGCTCACATTTCAGACCACATTTCCGAGTTGTCAGCAGTGACATGTAACAAATGTGACGCCTCAGCGGTGACACATAATAGATGCGACGAATGGGGCAAAGCGAGGTGTTTATGGATTTTTCAACTTTATTAGACATATTTAGACTGATGCGACTTATATGGCGGTGCAATTTGTACAGCAAAAAATATGGTGTTCTCAGGGAGGAGAGAGTGGTGATTGGAGCAGACCTGAATGGACACGTTGGTGAAGGAAACAAAGGGGATGAGGAAGTGATGGGTAGGTTTGGTGTCTAGGAAAGAAACTGAAGGTTCCCTTTCAGTGGGTCTCTCGGTGCAACATACTTGCTATGGGAATTGCGCCCCCGCGCGATTACCTGAAGGAATACATTCACGCCTTTTACGGCAGGGGGCGTCACCCCGCGTCAGAGGTACCGCCATTAGGTACTTAAGCGACTGACGCCCCTCCAACTGTCTCTTTTTTGCCCTTCACCTCGCAAAAACCTGAACTACCTCTCTTTGCGGGACTTCTCTGCTGCTCCATCGCTCAACCTGAGGTGAGCTCACTCCCTGCACAGAGCGCACAGAGAATTTTTCCCTGCGTACTGCTGGACTAGCGAAAGCTAGTCCTCAAGTGTAAGGCAAGTCCTCCTTGCCCTCACTGCAGGACTTACACATCAAACGCCTCACTTGGAAAGCCCTCTGTATGGCAGGTGATCCCACACACCCACTACACAGCCGCTTCAGACTGCTGCCATCAGGGAGGAGACTGAGGAGTCTCCAGGCTCGAACCAGCAGACTGAGAGACAGCTCTGTTCATCAGGCAGTCAGAATGCTAAACACTCTGCCTGCTCTGCCTCCCCTCCCATTTGAACTGCCTTAACACAAAAAACTTTCTCACACATTACCACTCAACACAAAGTTTTTAACACTGGACCCTGTGTCATCAAACGGGTTATTCACTAAACTCTCGGTCATGTGCTCATTCAGTTTGCACTACTTCTCATATTTGCACTAATGTTTGTATTACATTACTGCCTATAGTCATACTACTGTTTACATTCACTGTTTACATTTATTAATACGGTTTACATTTATTACTACTGTTTTACATTTATTACTACTGTTTACATTTACACTACTTTTATATCTACACTACTGCTGATACATATACAGTATTCTCTGATTAGCCTTATCTAAGGATGCCAAATGTGCCTTATGTGCCTTACTGCATATGCCACTTTGCCTCTATACCAACATCAACTACCTCATACATATACTGTGTACATTAACTCATATGCTGCTGTGCCACTCTTTGCAAATGTCAATGCTAGAACCTTCAGTTTATTTTATAGATATACTTTTTATACTTTTTATACTACTATGAAAAAACTCAGGACAGTATTACACTTTTATTATTTCATTTTATGCTTATGTTCATTGGGTGTTTGGTGTTTTAGGGGTGTTTGGTGTTTCAGTGTTGGTGTAAATTTTCATACTTTTATACTACTATGAAAAAACTCAGGACAGTGTTACACTTTTACTATTTTATGCTTATGTTTATTAAATGTTTTAGTGTTTAGTGTTTAGATGGTTACTGTTGCACCGAGGGACTGAGAGAAACGCAATTTCAATCCTGTGTATGTCCTGTACATATTGCAGTTCTGACAATAAAGTTGACTTTGACTTTGACTTCTCTGCTGCTCCATCGCTCAACCTGAGGTGAGCTCGCTCCCTACACAGAGCACACAGAGAATTTTTCCCTGCGTACTGCTGGACAAGCTAGTCCAGCACATTTCTATAACCTCAAAGTTTTTTCCTATCCTCTCCATAGGCGTAATTTACACGGGGGTTGTGGGGGTTTTGACCCCCACAATAATTTGATCCGGTCATTTCAACCCCCCCAATAAAATGACATCATTTCGTCATTATACATATCTTACATCAATAATTGATTTTCTTTATTCATTCAAATTTTTTAGTAAAATTGCTGCATGTTTTTAACAAACTCCCTGAGGACTGACCCCCTCCCCTGCAAATAATTTGGTATCACCCATCTCACCGGCTACAGGAAGTCACGTGAGTCACGGAGCTGCTCATGAAGTTGCCCAGAAGTTTCTACATGCATGTGTCCGAAAAAGGCCTCCTTTGGTCTGACTGACTCTGTCGCTGCCTGCCCCTTGCTATGGATGTAGCTGCTATTAGCTGTGAGGTTCGCTGTTTTTGTTTGCAAGATACCACTCATAAACCACACCGCGGATTTTTAAATCCAGCTGATTTCACATTTGGTTCAGCTCAGGAGCCCGTCTGCTGTAGTGAGGTAAGAAATATATTTTTTAAGCGTTTATTTAACTAAATTTAAAGAAACAAAGCTCCGGTTTGACCCGCCTGGCGCCTGCATAAAAATCAGCGAACTTTTTTTTTTAATCCAGCTGATTTGAACATTTCGTCAAACTCAGGAGTATGTCTACTATCACCCATAAGTCAGCGAAGAAATACTGTATATTTTTAAGCGTTTATTTAGCTAAATTTAAAGAAAGAAAGCGTCCGGTTTGACCCGCCTGGCGCCTGCATAAAAATCAGCGAACTTTTTTTTTTAAATCCAGCCGATTTGAACATTTCGTTAAACTCAAGAACACGTCTTCTATAAAGTCAGCTTAGTAATATATTTTTTCTCGCAAAGAAATAATTGTTTTTACCGTGTTTCTTTGTGAAGTTCTTCGTACTAGCTGGGTCCTGTCGCCGCCATCTTGATCAGGACAAAGCTGACGCGTCGCGTGGAGATGACGCGTATACAGCAAGAGAAATTGAATATGATGTCCCATTAAGTAAAGCAGAAATAAAAATAATTGTTAAAGATAAAATAAATGATATGTGGCAGGAGAGGTGGGATTTAGAGGAAAGAGGAAGACATTTACATAACATACAGAAGGAGGTACTCCTAAGTGACGATAGTAGTTTAATGACTAGGAGAGAGGAAGTATGGATTAACAGGTTGAGGATTGGGCACACTACATTAAATAGTGGTCTAAAGATAATAGGAAAACATCCATCAGGTGACTGCT
>JBBPBX010075806.1:1826-17265 GCA_038048925.1 Garcialebias charrua | reverse complement strand
GACCTGCTGGTGACCTCTATGATCCAGCAGGTCAACCTGCTGGCACCCGCACCACCTCTCAGCTCGCTCCACACTGAGCCCCAGAGCGTCCTCCCACCTGCACCACCTCTCAGCTCGCTCCACACTGAGCCCCAGAGCGTCCTCCCACCCGCACCACCTCTCAGCTCGCTCCACACTGAGCCCCAGAGCGTCCTCCCACCTGCACCACCTCTCAGCTCGCTCCACACTGAGCCCCAGAGCGTCCTCCCACCCGCACCACCTCTCAGCTCGCTCCACACTGAGCCCCAGAGCGTCCTCCCACCTGCACCACCTCTCAGCTCGCTCCACACTGAGCCCCAGAGCGTCCTCCCACCCGCACCACCTCTCAGCTCGCTCCACACTGAGCCCCAGAGCGTCCTCCCACCTGCACCACCTCTCAGCTCGCTCCACACTGAGCCCCAGAGCGTCCTCCCACCCGCACCACCTCTCAGCTCGCTCCACACTGAGCCCCAGAGCGTCCTCCCACCTGCACCACCTCTCAGCTCGCTCCACACTGAGCCCCAGAGCGTCCTCCCACCCGCACCACCTCTCAGCTCGCTCCACACTGAGCCCCAGAGCGTCCTCCCACCTGCACCACCTCTCAGCTCGCTCCACACTGAGCCCCAGAGCGTCCTCCCACCTGCACCACCTCTCAGCTCGCTCCACACTGAGCCCCAGAGCGTCCTCCCACCCGCACCACCTCTCAGCTCGCTCCACACTGAGCCCCAGAGCGTCCTCCCACCTGCACCACCTCTCAGCTCGCTCCACACTGAGCCCCAGAGCGTCCTCCCACCTGCACCACCTCTCAGCTCGCTCCACACTGAGCCCCAGAGCGTCCTCCCACCCGCACCACCTCTCAGCTCGCTCCACACTGAGCCCCAGAGCGTCCTCCCACCTGCACCACCTCTCAACTCGCTCCACACTGAGCCCCAGAGCGTCCTCCCACCTGCACCACCTCTCAGCTCGCTCCACACTGAGCCCCAGAGCGTCAGCTCAGACAACACCCCCCCGCTGCACCAGGACTCCAGCAGCAGCCACACTCTGATGGAGGCCTGCTCCGAGCTGGAGGACCTCAGCGCCTTGCTCCACGAGGGCAGCACCGACGTCCGACTGGAGACAGAAGAGAACTCTGTGGCGGCGCCACCTGATGTGGGCGTGTCACAGCCTGCCTCACCTGGACAGGACGGAGCGCTGCTGGTTCCAAACACCAGCCTCGGCAGCCAGGATGTGGTCATCGTGTCCGCTCAGAGCGCAGAGACGCTCCCCCCTCACACACTCTACACACACTCTACACACACACACTCACACACACTGTGACTCCAGCTGTGTCAGTGTGGCTGATGGAAGGACCTGATGCAAAGAGCACACACACTGACTGCTGCGATGATGAGGAGGAGTGAGGCAAACTGCAACATCTTCATTTTTTTTATCTTCTGCACCTCCGTTCACGATGAGCAGAAATGTTTAGAGAAGCAATCACTTGTTGTTTTGTTTGTTTACAATTTCCAACTTTTGAATAGAAATTGGACAGATTGTTTGTTTTCATCATTTAGATATTTAAATTATTTGTGAATGTTTTTTCTATCAATCTTTAAACAACTTTTCCATTTACTCTTATTTTACAGTTTACTTGATGTCAACCTCAACGTATTCTAAATGAAGATGCATCCTGGACGGTTCTAATAATTTTGTTTATATTGTGTTTCTTACTAAATAGTTAATTTATTTGAAACAATTTTCATTTTCAGAGCCAACTCAAATTCCAAAAAAAGTCTGTTTTGTAAATAGTAACAAAATGCAATAAATTACTAATCTCGTAAACACATTTTTTCTTAAAATAGAACGTCCGAGTGGTTTTTTTAATTGAATGTTTTGTTGTTACCTCTGTCTGGTGTCTCCACAGTGAGAACTTGTGAGAGAGGTTTGGTTTCCCTGCAGCCTCTGGATTACCACAGACCCCAAAACATCAAAGGTTTAAACTTAAGATTAAAAAAATAATTAATAGCCTAGTTTTAATTTTTGATATCAACACATTTTTTTATGTTTCCTCACCATGAAACACCTCTTTTTACAGCGGAGGAGTCCACTGGGAGGTTTTGATGGTGTCCCACTGAAATATGCAAGGTTGAAGGAGACGCACTGTCTGCATGGAAGCATGTTCTAAAATCTATATATATTTATATTATTTATAACTTGGAGCCAACTCTTCTCCTTGAGGAGTTGCTTGGGAGCTCTTCAATGAGTCTTTGTGGTGAATTGAACCAGATGTTCCAGAAAACATCTGTAAGTCCATCACTAGCCCTTATTAGCCACCAGGCTTTCGAGCTGGATGGTTCCTCCAGTTTAGTACGAAGGACATGTCAAAACATGATTTAAACTCTGACCACAGAACAGTCCAATTCAAATGAGCTGTGGTCCAGATAAGACCGCAGCGGCTCTGGATGCTCTGCTTGATGGAGCAACAGTTGTGGGTGAACAGTGTTTACACACAGTGCCCTGATGCATGCTCAATAATCCAGGTAGAAAAATCTAAAAAAGCTAAGTCTGGTCCTCTGGACATTCAGAAAAGAAAAAAAAAACTAGAAACGTTTCGTCTTTCGTCCGAAAGACTTCCTCAGTCTGAGAAGCTGTATTCAGCTCTGCGGTCTACACTCATCTCCAGGCCAGCGGTCACTCTTTCAGGGATGAAGATGTTCACATCCTTGATAGAGAGGAACGATGGTTTGAGAGAGGAGTAAAGGAGGCCATCTTTGTGAAAAGAAACCGTCCATCATTAAACAGGGGTGGAGGCCTCCGGGTTCAACTGTCCCCCTCTTACAATGCTGTTATTGCTAGTATCACTCAGCCCTCTGTGAATAGCAAACAACCATCAGGGTGCTAATGATCCATCGTTAGGCTGATGGTCCTCCTTGATCATGTGAGCAGCTGGTTTCGGCTGTCATCAGCAAACTGGTTGTGTAACACTGTGAGAGGGTGCTATTTATAAGACTGAGCTGAATACAGCTTCTCAGACTGAGGAAGTCTTTTGGATGAAAGACGAAACGTTTCTACAGTTTTTTTAGTTGTTGCTTTGTTTTGTTTTTTGAATGTCCAGAGGACCAGACTTAGCTTTTTTAGATTTACACACAGTGATTTGTGGAGCTGTTCCTGAGGCCATGTTTTTCATGCAGTGGCCCCCGAGGGCCTGAACGTAGCAAACATCGTCCTTTGAGCTCAGTTCAGTCTGTTAATGTGAACTGCACATGATGAGATCAAAGTCCTTTTCTTAAGAACATTACAGTGAAGTTGTTCCACTATTTTCAGACAGTTTTTACAGACTGCTGGTCCTCTGCCCATCGTCTGCTCTTTATATACCCAGTCCTCTTGGGTGGGTCTGCAGTGGAAGTGGTCTCCAGCTACAAATACTTGGGTGTACACATGAACGATAACCTCAGCTGGAGCAACAACACCACCAGCCTGATCAAGAAAGGTCATCAGAGACTCTACTTCCTCAGACGGCTGAGACGAGCTGGTCTGAGCAGCCCAGTCCTCACCTCCTTCTACAGGTGTGCAGTGGAGAGCATCCTGTGCTCCAGCATCAACGTGTGGCATGGAGGCTGCACAGTTGAAGAGAGGAAAGCTCTACAGAGAGTGGTGAAGGCTGCACAGAAGATGTTGGAGTCAGTCTCCCCACCATCACAGACATTTACACCTCCAGATGCAGGAAAAGAGCCACCTGCATCATGAAAGACCTCACTCACCCAGCACACTCACTCTTTGCCCCACTCCCCTCAGGACGGAGGTTGAGGAGCATCAAATGTAGAACCACTAGACTGAGGAACAGCTTCTACCCTGAGGCTGTTAGACTCATGAATAAATAAAAATAAAAATAAAAATAAACACTGCAAAATATCACATCATGCTGATGCTGATCTGTTTTCTTGTTGCTGTGTTCATCTGTGTTCATCTGTGACCATCTGCTCATACAAACTCATGTTCGTGCTGCTGTTTATTCCCACTATATTAGGCTTAGTGTATTACTAGTTGATGTTTTTCTTAGTTAGTTCTAGATGTTATTACTGTTTTTCTCTTTCATTGTTGTTGGATGTAACTGGGACCTCGTGTACATAATCTCGTTTTCATCTCATGTACCACATGCAGTGCAAATGACAATAAAGACTCTCTGACTCTGACTCTGACTCTGACTCTCTTACTGACCTGTTGACCTCTGAGTTAGTTACAACATGCACACCACCACCCCCCAATTAGTTCTTATTTTTACAGTCTTTTGCTGCCCTGTCCCATAAACAAATATTTAGTTTTTTTAATTTTGTTGCAACTCCCGTGACCCAAAGAAACGGGTAAAAGATAATGGATGGATGGATATGTTTAGTTGCTGACCATAGTGTCCGTAAAAAAGGTACAACTTCTAAATGTCAACGTTTACTGTGTTCCTTTGTGAATAAAATGTGGGTGTATGAGATTCTTTTTAACTTTCAGTCCACACAACATCCCAGCTGTTTCCAGACTGGTCCATATTTCACATCCACTCCATAAAAACAAGTCTCATAATGTGATGTAGATGTGGAAATGAAAGGTGTGCATGTGTTTGGTTTGTCCATCAGGGGGCAGCAGAGCGACAGATGTCAAACATGAGCTGGACAAACAGTTTGCCAGTAAATGTTTTGTATGCTCATGTTTTTCTCCAGGACAATACTTTCCATTCACTGTGACTCTTCAGAGCAGACGTCCATTGTAAAGATCATCAGTTCGCTCATCAGCGTCTTGGCTTTTAAAAGCCAAGTTGCTCCCTCAATAGATTTTCAATAAAGTGCCTGTTTTGCTTGTTGCAGCCCATTATTGTGGACATGTGTGCACGCAGGCCTCGCTCGCAGGCCTCGCTCGGTGTCTGCAGGGAGAGGACGCTCCACCTGAATAGGAGTCTCCTGTGAACAGCTCCTCATTGATTTGTTCCTCGTCTCTGGGCACTAATGGATCCGCTGATTTTCAGGCTCGGCATGATCACAAGCCCAGAAGATGCTCGACGTCAAGATGTTTGCCAGCGCCGAGGGTTCACGTCGGAGTTGGGCTCTCGGTCCTGACTGTGCCTCTTTGTGTGTCTGCGTTTAATAAGACGTTCTTTGACCTTTTCTCTAGAATTAAAGATGCTCTTCTGGAGTGTTCCTTTAAGTGCACATGGCTAATTGTAGACTCAGAGAAAGTCAAAGACTGTGATTAAGTGCAGTTTAGACATAGTTGTACTTTAACATGCTTATTAAATGCTGCTTCAGCCCACTTACTGAACATGCTAGATTTTAAACTCTGAGCTGATCTAATGGCTGAGGGAGTTGAGGATCTAAAGGTTTAAACGACTAGTTTTACATTCAGGACAGTGTCCCTGCACTGAGTCTGTCAGGAAACAAGATACACTTAAATCAATTAAACGTCCTCGCCAAGTTTGTTCTTTTAAGTTTCAGACTGAAATCCTCCTAAACTGAGAAGAGGCAGAGCTAGTCATTTTGGTCCAACCTGAAAAGTAACATTAGGTACAATTACATACACTAATGAAATAAATAACTATATCCATAAATGGCACCGTAGTTGTAACCACTGTTGTATTGGCTGATGTCACTTAGTTGCAGGGGCCATCGTCACAGACCCAAGAGTGGGAACTGAAAATATCCATCTGTTCGTGTTGTGAGCAATCTTGAAAAAATAAGTAAGGTACCGACTTCCATTTTGGTGTGTGGCTGCTAGAAAGGTCACCATCATAAATTTGGGTTGCCAAGATGGCCACCGCCATGTACAGAACACCACAATCATTTGAGGAAATTATGCTTTTTAGTTTTATATTGATTAAAGATATAGTTTCCTCAAATGATTAGGGTGGCCAAAGATTAATCTGTAATGGCCAAGACCACCACTGGCCGTTAAGTTCCCCACCACTGGCCACCCCCTGGCTCTGCCAGTGCTCCTGGTGTTAAAAGTGCTCCCTCCTCTCACCAGGATCTGTCACTCTGCACCACCTCTCATGCAAATTAAAAGAAAAGGACCTCAGTTCTTGTCCACAGTGTAACTCCTGCACATCTTGCACCAAAAACATTAAGGTTTACATCCCTGTTCAGTTCTAGTCCAGACAAGCACTCGTCTCTGAAACTACAAACATTCACTTTTTAAATCCTTTAGCGAAGATGAGCATTGATGTACCGCTTGTTGTGGATGTACAGGTATATGCAATGATTCTTTTGAATTTCATTAAAGTCCGTTCACACGACACACGGGTGATAGGTTTTTTTTTTTTACGTCAACACTGATAGTTTTATCTTCACCGCGTTGTGTTTTGAACAATAAGTGAGATGCCAAAGATGATCAGATTTCGACACATCAGGTCAGTATCTGATGATCCTAAACAATGTACTGTACTGTTCTGACTCTGCAGGGACTGGTCTGGGATCAGCACTTCTGACCCCTGGCTCACTAAATGATTTTAGCCTACAGCGACCCAGCTCCTGCATGCCAGAGGAGATAACTTGGCCCACTTGGAACGATCAATGTGTACAGCGACGAGTTTGGCTCCCAAATGTGAACGGACTAAACCAGATGTGCAACCTGTGGGGCCACATCTGGACCTTCTGCACCCGCTCTTTGTAGCTTTGACTAAAATATTATAGAAATGCATATTATTAATATTCGTAATGACAACAGGAAAGGCCAGTTATCACCCAAAGGCATAGCAATAATGTTTTTGTCTGTGTCTGTGTGCATGTGTGTTTGTATCGTTAGCAAAATAATATTTCATGAGCCATCAGTTGGGTTTGAATGACTCTAGCACAAAGTAATCACTGACTGTGCATCCACAGCTGATTAGCTGTCGGAGTCAACCCACTGTAAGATTGATTTATTTAAGATTACAATTTCTTTCACCACAGCTACAAGTTTACATTTGCCTACACATAAATGGCTATTCTTGGCTACACCAAAGTTAACTGAGCATGTGACAGTCGCAGCACACAAGCGCTGAGGGAAAATGCAAGAGGTTGCAGTTTTTCATCAGACTCCACGAGGATTTATTAAAGATGTTTGTCTAAAACTGGCACTAAAGGTGGCGGGTAATCAGCATTTAGTTCAGTAAGCCTTTAATTTAGCATCAAACAGAGATACATGCAGTAGAGTATACATCAAACAAAGTTTTTCTTTTTTTCATAATCATCCTTTATTAAGTTGTGAAGGTCTTGCATCATCTTTTTCTCGTGGCGGTGTAGCTGCAGCTGTAAAACAAGTCGAGCTGGCAGCTGTCACATCACAGCATAAAGGTCACAGGTTTACTTCTGTGTGGCGTTTGCATGTTCTTCTTGTGCACACATGGGTTTGCTCCGTTTCCTCTCGCACACAATAAACATGCACGTTATGTTTATTGGTAACTCTAAATTGTGTGAGAGTGTGAATGGTTGTTTGTCTCCTTGTGTCCCTGTAATGGACATGTGGCCCGTCCACGTGTAGCCGTCCCTCACACAGGGACTGCTGACACCAGCAAGGAAAAAAACCAGTCAAGAAACTGGGTGGATGGAAAACAATTCCATCTTTCTTTCAATGCAGTTTTTAGAAACCATCTAGATGTGTGAAGACAGCAGAATATTGCAAAGTTGAATGATTCGTTATATTTTTATTAACCTTTATTTAAGCAGACAATCCATTAAAGATCACAGATCTCTTTTACAGGGGAGGCCTGGACTGAAAACAGCCTAACATGCATGTTTTAGGAAACTGGAGCACGTGGAGAACATGTAAACTCCACGCAGAGAGACCTCAGGGATTGAACCCTGCACCTTCTTGCTGTGAGGCAACAGTGCTAACCACTAACTACCATGATGCCAGATAGTACTGAAAATATAAACTGTGGTGGTAACAATTAAAAAACATCTTCTGATAAAAGTACCAAGAAAAGCTAGATTTTCCACTTTTATAAAGATGAGCGTTTCTTAGGGCAGTGGTCCCCAACCGCAGGGTCGCAGACCAGTACCGGGCCGTGGGTCATTTTGTACTGGACCGCAGGGGGGGGGGGGGCACCGGATTCTCTCCATCACGTCTCTTGACGCAGGTCAACATACACAAGTAGTAAGTTTCTGTTTCTGTTAGACACATGCGCAGATTGTTCTATGTTGCTGTTCAGATGGAGTCATTTATCTGTGTGGTCCAGAGCAGACAGGAGGAGGCTGCAGCCGTGTCTGTGCATTTGAAGGATTACACTGCATATTTTTCAACCCGCCTGACAAAGAGTGACCGTAAAACTATTAACTAAATAAAACTATAATTTTAAACAAAGCTTCCTAATATCACATCAGAGCACGTTTTTTCTTGAACTTTTTTGAATTCACATCAGAGCTGTTCCTTCGCATTTCTGCTTCTGCTCTTAAAAAAACTCTCTGCCCCATAAAGTTCAAAGTTGTGGGCAATTTGATTAAAAACACAAATGTCTACTTAAAGTTTTGCACTATGCATATGTTCCTGCGCTTTTGTGTACTAATGTGTGAATCACTGCAGCAGGGAGGAGGAGGAGGAGGCACAGCTGACATGAGAAATGATCTTGCACTTATCTTGAAAAAGTGAAACTTGTATATTCATTTGTTTCAATAATGAGTTTAGGCCTACCGGTACATATTTTCTTTCATGTTAATCTACTGTAATAAACCTTTGTAAAATACACCAGAATGCATGAAATGGCAAATATTTTATCCAAAATTCTCTGGGATAGGACCTTCAGACACACACCCCTGGTCCGTGAAAATATAGTCTGACATTAAACTGGTCTGTGGTGCAAAAAAGGTTGTGGACCACTGTCTTAGGGGACAAAAGGTTAGCAGTGCTCTCCAGTTGTATCTCTTTGATCTATTATCCAACTTCCAGGCCTAATCTTGAGAAGCCCCCACCCCCAAGTCCTCTCCTGTGTGCACCTCCTCCCCACGTGACAGCTGAGTGAAGTGCTATGTCATCTTGCTTGAGGGAATCTTTGAACTGTAGATTCTTCCAAACACAAAGCTTGAAACTCCCATTCTGATAATGACGGGACATTGTGTAAATGTAAATCAAAACAGAATTAAGTGATTTACTAATTTCATAAACCCATTCAAAAGATCATCCATCACCCACCAAAAATTATCTGGACTCATTTCACATCTTACCTCTCCACCAATCTGGTGTCAGTAAACAACACAGCACAACGACTGCTTCACTGAAGGTTCTTAATGACGTTGTTGAAGCATTGGATGCTAAGGATTATTGTGCTGCACTTTTCTTAGACCTGTCTAAAGCTTTTGACACTGTGGATCATAACATCTTGTGTCATAAGCTCTCAGAAATCGGTTTCTCAGCTCACACCATTGGTTGGTTTTCTAACAATCTTTCTGATCTGAGGCAATGTGTTCAACATAACGGTACTTCTTCCAGTTATTTAACAGTCAACAATGGTGTACCACAAGGCTCAGTCTTACGACAAACCCTCTTTACAATCTACATTACATACCGTAGGTAATGCAGGTCAGAGCATCTCTGACGCATCCTTACATTTCTATGCTGATGACACAGTTGTTTACTGTCAAACTAAAACAGTTGCTAAGGCTTTCCAGTTACTGCAATCCGCTTTTGACATCATCCAGTCAGATTTGTTCCGTCTCAAACTTGTCCTAAATGCTGACAAAACCAAAGGGATGCTTTTTTCAAACAGGAAGTCGGTCCCATCAGTTCTTCCTCTGATTTTATCCTCAATTGGTGTCCCTATTGAGTTTGTTGATTCCTATAAATACAGTATTTGTGTATCTTGGTTGACTCACATCTCTTTTAAGCGCCATGTGGAAAACCTAGTAAAGAAACTGAAAGTTAAACTGGGTTTCTTTTTCAGAAATAGATCCTGTCTAACTCTACATGCAATACATGCATTTATTACATCTAGGCTTTATTACTGCAATTTGCTCCTGTTTGGTATCAGTCAGACCACCATTGCATGATTACAACTGGTCCAGAACGCAGCAGCCCGAATTTTAACCAGGCAAAAGAGAGCACATTACACCAGTCTTGGCCTCCCTGCACTGGCTACCGGTTCATCTTCGATTCCAGTTCAAAATTCTCCTGTATGTCTAAAATTCGCTGAACAGTCTCACCCCCGCCTATCTCTCTGATTTGCTACAACCGTATGTCCCACCACGTTCTCTGACTTCAGCGGACCAGTTGCTCCTCACAGTTCCAGGAACTCGTCTTAAATGCAGAGGTGACAGGGCCTTCTCTGTAGCAGGACCAAGACTCTGGAACGAGTTACCTCTGCTCGTCAGACAGGCCCCCTCCCTCTTGGTTTTCAAATCCCGTTTAAAGACCCACTACTACTCTGTAGCTTTCAACACAAGATGATCTGTGTTTGGTCGTTATATTTATTATCTGCAATGATTTTATGTCTATATTGGAGCCAAGATGGTGTAGTGGTTAGGGCGTTTGACTTGGGACCCGAAGGACGCGGGTTCGCGTCCCGGCCACTACACATCTTGGGGTGTCTATGAGTGCACACCTATTTCTCCAGCTCCCCGAGCGCCTTCTATGGCTGCTCACTGCACCACCTGGTAGGTGGTTGGGTTAAATGCAGAGACGAATTTCGTCTGTGTATGGGAAACATACGCAGATGACAAGATTAGACAATTATTATTATTATTATTATATTCTGTTTTTTTACTTTATTTTGTATGTTGCCTATGTGTTGCTTGTTGTTTGTTTGTTTGTACAGCACTTTGGTTGGCCTTGTCACTGTTTTAAGTGCTCAATAAATAAATGGTATGGGTATGGTATGGGTAACTCTGAATGCTTGTAAATGTGACTTTCCTTCCCTCCATTGATTATGGTCATTCTCTACATGAATGCTCCTACAAGCACCCTGCGGATGTTGGATGTTGTCTATCATGGTGCACTAAGATTCATAACTGGCTGTGATTATCATACCCACCACTGCACCCTGTATTCACTGTAACTGGACATCATTAACTTCACACAGACTCTCTCACTGGTACATTTTCATGTGGCGTAGTGGTAATGGCAGTTGTCCCCCGATCGGAAGGTTGGCGGTTCGAATCCCGGTTCCCCACACCATGTGTCGTTGTATCCTTGGGCAAGACACTTAACCCCGAGTTGCTCCCGGTAGGACTGGAAAGCGCCTTGCATGGCAGTCTGCCGCTACCGGTGTATGAATGTGTGTATGAATGGGTGGATGGTTGGTATTGTAAAGCGCTTTGGGGTCCCTCATAGGGGGCTGGAAAGCGCTATATAAATAAGCTCCATTTACCATTTAAATCACTTCTTGGTCTGCTGCCTTCAGACATCTCCTCCTGCATGTCTCTAAGTGAGTGCAGCTACAGTGTGCGCTCTCAGGACATGATTACCTGCAGTGTTCCATCAGTGAGGACTGAACTAGGCAAAATAGCCTTCTCCTACTCTGCTCCTGCTTCCTGGAATATCTTACACAAAGATTTTTTTCCAAAAAATATGACAGAACACAATAACAAAACACGTGTATAAAATACTTAGAATATTCATGGCTTTGCAGTATATTTTTATAAATATATATACCTATACCTATATATATATATATACATACATACATACATATACAGTACATGCATATGCAGTTACATGCACATCTACATATATACTATACGATACCTGCATGTGCATCCCTGTATCTATTTTTGTGTGGTTGTGAGCATGCATTAGTGTATAAGACTTCTCTAATAGAACATTTAATAGTGACCGCGAAGTATCACAGACCTGACCCCCAAGACCCGAGGCAGACAGAGAGGGGACCAGAGCCCAAGAACCCAAGAGGGTACCCAAGCCCGGAGCCCCCAGGGCCACCCAAACAGGATGAACCACTCGCCCACCCCCAGATCCGACCATAGGGGAGAACCAGAAGAGCCCCACCAGTGACTACACACAATGGCCCCCCGGGGCCCACAGCGACATACTCACAGGCCCCCGTCGGAACCGGCTGCACCGATTTAGCCCCAGGACTAGGCACCAAGGGCCGGGCACTGAGGACGCACACCCCTCAGGCCCAGGCCCAACAAGACCAGAGGACCCGAGCCCCACCAGGCAGCCACCAGGCCGAGCCGACACATGAACAAGCGCCCCACCCCGAGGGCCCAAAGCGCGCCGGCAGGCAAAGGCACACCCCACTAGGGGGCCGCGTGGTAGGGGCGCAACACCAAGCAGCCCCAGCTGTATCAAAGAGGGGGCAGTATAAGTCTCGGCCTGACAAATAGTCATTCATACACAGACACAATCACACAGACCCACCCTCATCCTCACCCTCACTCACTCAAAGACATACAATAACGACACATTCCATTCATATTCCCGATACGCACTCTATACCCCCCAAGTCCAAGACATGTGGTCCCCCCTCGGCTACTAAAGGAGGTTTTTCACACTCTAGGTCCCTCCATTCTCTCGATTGTAAATAGCAGTCTATCCTCGGGTGTGGTGCCAAAATCATTAAAACATGCTGCTGTTCAACCCCTCCTGAAAAAACCAAACCTCGACCCGTCAGTATTATCCAATTTCAGGCCTGTCTCCAGACTCCCATTTGTTTCTAAACTTCTAGAGAAAATAGTTGAGTCCCAACTAAAGTGCTTCCTGGAGGATCACGCTATCCCCGAGCTATTCCAGTCTGGCTTCAAATCCCTCCACAGCACTGAGACTGCCCTACTGAAGGTTTTTAACGACATCTTTCTATCCACAGATACTGGTGACTCTGTGCTGCTTGTCCTATTGGACCTCACATCCGCTTTTGACACCATCGACCATGAGATCCTCATTGCTAGGTTGGAGCAGTGGGTGGGCATCTCAGGATCAGCCCTAAACTGGTTCAGATCCTACCTCTCTGACAGGTCTTTTTGTGTGTCCATCAATGATTTTACTTCTGCAGTGGCGGCTCTTAAATGGGGGGTTCCGCAGGGGTCCATCCTGGGTCCTCTCTTGTTCTCCTTATACCTGCTGCCACTCGGTGCTATTTTCCGGAAACACAATATACCTTTCCACTTCTACGCTGATGACTGTCAAATTTACTTCCCCCTAAGACAAAATGGTACAGGCTCTATTCAACCTCTGCTCGACTGCCTGGCTGACATCAGGGACTGGATGGCTTTAAATTTCTTAAGCTTCAATGATAAGAAGTCTGAAGCCATATTGTTCCTTCCCAATGACACAACCTCAAACCACTGCATTGACCTGTCTGCTCTACCCCTGTCCGAAAAACAAAAAGTCACAAATCTGGGAGTGATAATGGATCCTTCCATGAAACTCAACAGTCATGTAAACATGATCGTCAAATCCTGTTTTTTCCAGCTGAGGCGTCTGTCTAAGCTGAAGCCCATATTATCCAAAAACAACCTGGAGACAGTGATTCACGCATTCATTACATCTAGGCTTGATTACTGCAATTCACTTCTGCTTGGCGTCAGTCAAGCCACCATTGCACGATTACAACTGGTTCAGAACGCAGCTGCCCGATTTTTAACCAGCACACGCAAAAGAGAGCACATTACACCAGTCTTGGCCTCCCTTCACTGGCTACCGGTTCATCTTCGAATCCAATTCAAAATTCTCATGTATGTCTACAAATCGCTGAACAGTCTCGCCCCCGCCTATCTCTCGGATCTGATACACCCATATGTCCCTCCACGTGCTTTGAGGTCAGAGGATCAGGTACTCTTAATAGTTCCAGAAACTCGCCTTAAGCGCAGGGGTGACAGGGCGTTCTCTGTAGCAGGCCCAAGACTCTGGAACGAGTTACCGCTGCTCATCAAACAGGCCCCCTCCCTCTCGGTTTTCAAATCCCGGTTAAAAACTCACTACTACTCCATCGCTTTCAATGCCAGCTGATTTGTATTGGATCGTTTTATTTATGATCTGCAATGTTTTTATGTTTTTCGTGTTGTACTTCATTGTCTGTGTTGCCTGTTGCGTGTTTGTTTGTCCAGCACTTTGGTGTGGACTTGTTCCTGTTTAAAGTGCTTTATAAATAAAATGGTATGGTATGGTATGGTATGTCCCCTACATGGGGCAGCCCACGCCCAAACCCAGGAGGTAGGCCCATTCATTCTGGGGCGAGAGGAGCCGACATCCAAGATCCGGCTCAACCCGCGCCCAGCCGACAGGAAAAAAGATCTGAAGCTCTTGACCTTGACTTCTCTAAATGGCTTTAAGAATCGGTTGGACTCCTGCAAGAACCAATGCAGATATGTTCCTGTTTTTAGTTTTCTACATTTGCCTTATAATCTATCTAATTTGGCTACTTTTTTCCTCTTATTTTTAATTTGTTTAAAAAAATCTGTATGCCTCTTTTATAATTGTCTATTGTTGTCCATTGTTGTCATAATTCTTTATTGAAATCAGGTCTCTCTTGTAAATTTTATTTATTTACCCTTTGTTTATCCAGGAAGTCTCATTGAGCCACGATAACTCATTTTTAGGGAGCAGATGGTGGGGGTTAAGTGCCTTGCTCAGGGGCCCAGAGTGGGGTGAATGAGGGTGGAGGCAGGTGTGGGTGTTTCACCTTTTCCACCCACATTTTGATGTTGTCAGTACTGGGGCTTGAACCGGCGATCTTCCGATCACAGGCCCACCATCTCCAACCACTGCTCCACCACCACTCCTAATGAGTAATTGAGGCTCAATGGGATTAACCTGTCTAAATAAGGATTGAATGAATAAACCCATTCACAATGGAACATAGTAAACATATCAAACGGTGTAACTAAGAAATTGTACCATTTGCAGAAAATAAGTTGGTTTTGAACTTGTCTTCAGCCACACATCTGAAAGAACTGAAACAGTGCTGTGTTTACCACCATGGAGCGTCCCCACAGTCTGTAAACATCTAGAAAGAGTCCACTTGCTGGAGATGTTAGAGGGGAATGTTGTCCTCATTTTCAACATTTCATATGTGAACTTTGTCCAATTGTCAATAAAACGTAGGTTTATGAGATCTGCTAATCAGACAAACAGCGTCCGTGCCACAACGAGCATGTAGGAGCACGACACAGACATGGAGCTGCTGAACGTATCGGAGAGACTGATCATCGCCACACATCAGTCCAAAACTTTACTCAGCTTCTGTTAAACTCATGCATTCTGCATCTCAGAAGACCAACACTTTGTAGTAACACGAACAGTTTGTTGAGAAAATCACAACAAGATGAACAAATAGCTGAGCAGCCACTGGCCAAAAATCAGAGTGCAGGAATAGCTTCACTGTAATTGTACTGAAAAGGACGGTGCCTCTAATAATTTACAGCCAAATCTTAAATATCACCTTTTCACTATGTACAGTGACAAGAGTATCTAAAGAGCATGTTTTGTTTTAATATTTTTAAGGCGGCACAGTTGATAAAGCTGCTGCTTGTCAGTG
>JBBPBX010075805.1:0-17265 GCA_038048925.1 Garcialebias charrua | reverse complement strand
TTCCTAAACAGAATTACTTGCTACGTGTGGTTTCATCAACCTTAATGTTCAATTATGTGTGTATAGGAGTGTACTATGGTTTTTATGGACAGTTGTTTGTTTGGACAGTCAGACGCTATAAACAATCAGACAATCAATCAGATAACAGCTCATTACTGTCCTGACAAAACACTGTCCTTAAAAACCACAAAACAGTCACACACACAAACACACACAACTTCAGTTGAACATGTTATATTTACATGTATATGTCTATCTGTACATTATATGTATATGCATATATATACATGTATATGTTTATGCATATATACATCTATATGTTTATGCATATGTACATATATGCATATTCTTGTATATATACATATATGCATTTACATGTTTAAATTTTGCAGATGATACAGCTGTGGTGGGATGCATCACAAACAATGATGAGTCCAGCTACAGACAGGAGGTGGAACACCTGGAGAGCTGGTGCAAAGAGAATAACCTTCACATGAATGTGAAGAAGACAAAGGAGATGATTGTGGACTTCAGAAGGAACAAACACACCCACGCCCCACTGAACATAAGTGGGTCTGCAGTGGAAGTGGTCTCCAGCTACAAATACTTGGGTGTACACTGAATGATAACCTCAGCTGGAGCAACAACACCACCAGCCTGATCAAGAAAGGTCATCAGAGACTCTACTTCCTCAGACGGCTGAGACGAGCTGGTCTGAGCAGCCCAGTTCTCACCTCCTTCTACAGGTGTGCAGTGGAGAGCATCCTGTGCTCCAGCATCAACGTGTGGCATGGAGGCTGCACAGTTGAAGAGAGGAAAGCTCTGCAGAGAGTGGTGAAGGCTGCACAGAAGTCTGTTGGAGTCAGTCTCCCCACAATCACAGACATTTACACCTCCAGATGCAGGAAAAGAGCCACCTGCATCATGAAAGACCTCACTCATCCAGCACACTCACTCTTTGCCCCACTCCCCTCAGGACGGAGGTTGAGGAGCATCAAGTGTAGAACCACTAGACTAATAGGCACTTACATATACG
Source organism: Garcialebias charrua (assembly GCA_038048925.1). NCBI lineage: Eukaryota > Metazoa > Chordata > Actinopteri > Cyprinodontiformes > Rivulidae > Garcialebias > Garcialebias charrua. The sequence goes on along the minus strand of JBBPBX010075805.1, from coordinate 16,229 downwards.
TGTAATAGGCATGTAAATATAACATGTTCAACTCAAATTGTGTGTGTTTGTGTGTGTGACTGTTTTGTGGTTTCTAAGGACAGTGTTTTGTCAGGACAGTAATGAGCTGTTATCGGATTGTCTGATTACTGTATAGCGTATTGCTGTCCTGACAAAACACTGTCCTTAAAAACCACAAAACAGTCACACACACAAACACACACAATTTTAGTAGAACATGTTATATTTACATGTATATGTCTATCTGATATGCATATATACATTTATATGCATATATGTATATACACTGTACAGTACATGAATATGCATTTATGATATGCTTATATACACTAGACTGAGGAACAGCTTCTACCCTGAGGCTGTTAGACTCATGAATAAATAAAAATAAAATAAAAAATAAACACTGCAAAATATCACATCATACTGATGCTGATCTGTTTTCTTGTTGCTGTGTTCATCTGTGACCATCTGCTCATACAAACTCATGTTCGTGCTGCTGTTTATTCCCACTATATTAGGCTTAGTGTATTACTAGTTGATGTTTTTCTTAGTTAGTTCTAGATGTTATTACTGTTTTTCTCTTTCATTTGTTGTTGGATGTAACTGGGACCTCGTGTACATAATCTCGTTTTCATCACATGTACCACATGCGGTGCAAATGACAATAAAGACTCTCTGACTCTGACTCTGACTCTGATAATGTATAGCATTGTATTGTAGCATTTTGTGTATTGTTTCATATAATATTAAATTGCATCTCATTGTATTTGTATCACTACATATTTTACAATAAGTGCATACTTACTGTATTAATATTAAAATGATATCAACGAATGTTGCTGCAGTTGTCCCTAACTGAACTGTTGCACAGGGCTAAAATAACAGAATTAGGGAAAAGGAGACAGATAGAGAATATCTCATCTATTGGACACCCACAAACAAGAAAAATTATTCCTAACAAGTCAGACCAACTTGCATCACTTCCCATTTGTTTTGATGCCCAGTTTATCTTTGTGAGTTGGGATACTGGAACACAGTTGATGTGCAGCCACTTGCCTGCAGAGATCGAACAGGTAAATTCACTCAGAAAAACTTGGCCAGCAATTAAAGTGCTGGATTAAGAGTGATTGCGTTTTGTTTCCTGAGGAGGCACTGCCTACCTCCTTGAAAAGTCTCATTAGCATGGCTGCTGTGGGCTGAGCAGTGCCGCTGGCAGTTCAAACATAATGAAGACATTATCAACATTAATGTCCTGTACCCGGAGTGGAGGCAATTTTAAAACCCCTATTGTGGTGGGCTACAAGCAGCCCGCCTCGCAAAAAGGTAAAGGAAGATAAGACTTTTCTCTGACCAGACCCTGAGTGTGTGTTTTTTGATGAGCCACTGCACGTGGGGAGTCTGAGCAGCTGGATTTTATTAATTGAGTGCTGGCAGCACTCTGCTCTGGCGGCAGGGGTGAGTCACACTGGTGGGATTGGTCTCCCTCTCCCCGATATCATCTTCCAACCATGACTACAAATAATTATTCACTCAAATCCATTACCGGGGGTCAATCAAGTTCCCCAATCTGTTCTAAAGTCCAATTACCGGCGCCAAGGCTGCATTCATGCCTTCCTGCAGATGAAGGCCTTGCCTACTGGCGGTCTAGTAAATTACACTTCGCAAACAGTGAAGTGTACATGTGTTGGAGTGAGCCTCCTCAGGTGTGTAACATAGCAGAGGTGCATAACTGGACTCCCTGGGGAATTTGGACTGAACCATCCGGCAGACTTCACTAGGTTGAATAGAATTAGCAATGAGATGCACTTTGAAGACCAACTGTGTTCCATCACTCTACAGGCTAGAGAGCACACAGCATGCAGAGAAACCTGGTATTAACATCCATCGGAACAGTTGATGTAAGACGTGTGGCCAAAAAGGTCTTCTTATAAAGAGGTTGCGTGGTGACCCGTCAGAGCAGCGTAATGAGAGGCGTTGCATCCGCAGTACAAGGGTGCGCTCAGAGCGTCGTTGCTGTTCTCCAACCCCATTAGCTTACTGTATCTTTTTGTGGTCGTCTTGAAAGTGAGCCCCAGCCTGGAGAAAATGTTCCTCACACCCTCATCTGCCACTGCAGAGGGGCGGTGGGGTAACAAACACAGATGTATGGCTAGCTGGCGTATTATCGAACCACATTCCTGTTTCTGATTATTGTTTCTTAGACATCAAACACGACATCCGTTTAGTAAAACTCATTTTTCTTGGTTACAGTTAAAATGAAATAAATCTGAAATTTTCTACAAAAACATTACGTTACATTACATTTAGGTTTCCACAACTGAGACTTTTCTAGAAAAAAAAAAACTCTTTAAGAAACTTACATTCTTTTTAACCACTTATTAGAGGTTAGGTAGCAGAGGCATAGGTGTAGGATGTCCCATGACATCCCAGCAACACTCCCCAAGTTAAGAGAATAGATTATACAGTGACTTCTGGACATTCATTGATATCTCCACAAGGCAGGACAGGCCCCAAATACTGAACCTCCAAACAGAGGGAACTAGGAGTCATCCTGATTTGATGTCTTCACCTCAGCTGACTCCTTTTGATGTAGAGGATCAGCGCAACACTCTCATTACTGTAGACAAAGATCAAACTTGCCAGTCTATCTCTAGTTATTACTAACGAGAATGAAAATTATGAATACATAAAAGAAAATTCATATTGCATCCCTATAATCCTGTCTAATCTCTTCAGTCCTCTCACTGTCATATTTCTTCTTGTCTGACCTCTTTCTCTGAATAGCTTCTTGCACTTCACTAACCAGGTTTCCTTATCATCCATTCTCTGTCCAGATGACACACCGAGTACCTTCCTACCTCTCTCTCTAATTACTGTTGCTGTAGTAGTCCAGTCACTTGGAAGATCTTTCTTACCAGGGCCTTTAACAGCTACTATCTGAATTTCTCACATTCTTCCTCTTCATCTTCCACCATTTAGTCTTCTTCTCTGATTTTCCCTTTTTCCCAACAATAGTCAACCACCCGATGCTGTCGGACCACGATCTCCCCTGCCACAACCTCAATCAGAATCAAATATGTAGATCTGCTTTGAGTGTGACAGGATACAAGTGTGTACAACATGTGTAGGTGGAGAGTTAAATGGCTGATCTAACAGCTGAGTGTTAGGAGAAGGAGTGGGGGGGAGTGTGCAGTTATGTTGTGAGCAGCAGAGCAAACGCTGAGGCTGTTCAGATCAGTGTCCCATGACCGGCAGTCGCTCTACATGTGACTACCAAATCAACCAGGTAGCAGTCTGACATTTTCCTGTGTCAGGTATCCCTTCACTCCCCGATCTTAGCAGAAAGCAATCAAAACATCTGTAAACCAACACAAACACAGATGTGTTTCCAAGCTTTGACATTTTTAGCTGCTCAGCTAAGAGTGCTCACATTGGACTTTGCTGGGGGTGGGGGGGTTGAAAATGAAAGCAGTAAGAGGGCACCGCGTTTAGATTTGTCCTGCAGCAGGGAAGCCTTTTTTACTTTACTGTAGTCTGCTGACACAAAGAAATTCTGTCAACCTAAGCCCCTCTATTACACAGAAGAAGAAAAAACCTCATCAAAGTGCCAGTCTCTGTCCTGTGCTTACATTCAAGAGATCAAGCAAAATGCCAAACACATGGGCCCAGGCTCAGTGTTTAGGCTAAAATGGCCAAATGCGAGGCCGCAGCATTTCATTTAATCTCCCTTAGTGAAACCGCATGGTGTTGTTTACACTGATGATAACTGTGTGTATACGTGTATGCCTGGGAGTGTGTGCGGAGAGCTGCAGGACTCACTGTTCCCTTTTTGTACAGCCAGTGTGTGTGTGTGTGTGTTTGTGTCAGCATGATGGAGGAGAAGGGAGTTACTCAGACCTAATGAATCCATCTGCATTCAGGGGACATTCTTCTTTCGTATGCAGACGGGAGCAAACAAGCAGCGACCTGGGAGTGCGTCCAGCAGTGTGGGGAGGAGGTGGCTTACACTTCATATTTCCAAAGCTTACTGACAAAGACGTGGAAAAAAAAAAGTACAGAATTCACCTGATTATTTTTTTTCCATATACAGTAAAACCTGGAGCGTTTTCAGAACGTTGTTGAGGTCGTGAGCTGTACAGTACTGCTCCTTGCTTCTTGTTTTTTACAGTGAGGAGACAGTGGAGTAAGGAGGGTGTTAGGGACTACAGTACAGTATGTGCTCCAGGAGAGTGGCAGCTGCTGATGTCCTCACCTCTGGGTGACCCTGCACAACCTCCATGAAGAATGAATGGAGGGCAGGAGGCGGGGCCATAAAGAGGAGAGGGGTATGGTGTGGTGTGTCTGGTCATTAGGCTAATGAAGTCGAAGCTGAGCAGTGTCTGGGAGACCTCTAGTGGTTTAACACTAACACATATTCACAGTAGAGGCTCAAATGAAATACACATCTACCACACAGTAAGCACAGTACACGAAGGACTTTTTAAAATCAATGACAAATTCTGTTTCTATTGCTATACTTTCATCCTTTTACCAAAAGAAAAAAAAAAACCTGTGTAAAATGTGTTCTTGGTTTTACGCACCACCACTATTAGTTCAGTTAAACAGCAGCAAAATATTGGGTCAAAATATTTCAATGACATTTTTTAATCATTGTATTTTTTTTAGGTTTATGTCTTTTATTCGTCATATACAGGTGCTGGTCATAACATTATAGAATATTGTGAAAACGTTTATTTATTTCAGTAATTCCATTCAAAAAGTGAAACTTGTATATTACGTATATTCATTCATTACACACCGACTGATACATTTCACTTTTACCGTATTTATTTTAATGTTGATGATAACTGACAACTAATGAAAACCCCAAATTCAGTATCTCAGAAAATTAGAATATTACTTAAAACCAATTCTATTTTTAAAAAAAATAATTATGTTGGCCAGCTGAAAAGTATGAGCATGTACAGCATCAATACTTAGTTGTGGCTCCTTTTACCTGGATTACTTGCAGTAATGTGGCGTGGCATGGAGTGGATCAGTGTGTGGCACTGCTCAGGTGTTATGATGAGAGTCCAGGTAAATGGTAAATGGAGCTTATTTATATAGCGCTTTCCAGCCCCCTGTGAGGAGCCCCAAAGCGCTTTACAATACCAGCCATCCACCCATTCATTCACACATTCATACACCAGTAGGTGTCTCTGATAGTGTTCTTCAGCTCTTCTGAATTGTTGGGTCTGGTGTATCACATCTTCCTCTTCACAATAACCCATAGATTTTCTATGGGGTTAAGGTCAGGAGTTTGATGACCAGTTAAGAACAGGGATACCATGGTCCTTAAACCAGGTACTGGTAGCTTTGACACTGTGTTGGAAAATTAAATCTGCATCTTCATGAAGTTGGTCAGCAGCTTGAAGCATGAAGTTCTCTAAAACTTCTTGGTAGACGGCTGCATTGACCCTGAACCTCAGAAAACACAGTGGACCAACACCAGCAGATGACATGCCACCCCAAACTATCACTGACTGAAAACTTGACACTGGACCTCAAGCAACGTGGATTCTGTACCTCTTCCTCCAGACTCTGGGACCTTGATCTCCAAAGGAAATGCAACATTTATTTTCATCAGAGAACAGAACTTTGGACCACTCAGCAGCAGTCCCAGGCAAGATGCTTCTGACGATGTCTCTTGTTCAAGAGTGGCTTGACGCAAGGAATGTGACAGCTGGAACCCATGTCTTGCATACGTCTGTGCGTGGTGGTTCTTGATGCACTGACTCCAGCTGCAGTCCACTCTGTGAATCTACCCCACATATTGAAATGGGTTTTTGTTTCACAATCCTTTCCAGAGTGTGGTTATCCCTATTGTTTGTACATTTTTTTCTACCACATCTTTTCCTTCCCTTCTCCTCTCTATTAATATGCTTGGACACAGAGCTCTGTGAACAGCCAGCCTCTTTAGCAATGTCCTTTTTGTCTTCCCTCCTTGTGCAAGGTGTCATTGGTCGTCTTTTGGACAACAGTCATGTCAGCAGTCTTCTCCATGATTGTGTAGCCACAGAACTACACTGAGACCATTTAAAGGCCTTTGCAAGTGTTTTGAGTTAATTAGCTGATTAGTGTGGCACCAGGTGTCTTCAATATTGAACCATTTCACAATATTCAAATTTTTTGAGATACTGAATTTGGGGTTTTCATTAGTTGTCAGTTATAATCATTAACATTAAAATAAATAAACATTTTAAATATATCAGTCTGTGTGTAATGAATTAATATAATATATACAAGTTTCACTTTTTGAATGGAATTATTGAAATAAATCAACTTTTTCATATTCTAATTTTATGACCAGCACCTGTAAAATCTTATTTGTTTTTCCTTTAAGCTGTAACGAGAACATTTGTGAAACATGAACATCCATAAATGTGAAGCTGTATTTTTTTTTCTTAACACTGGCTAAACTGGCTAGTTGGTCATGCAACTATCTCACTTTCAGATAATTAATCTATTTTTTTTATTATTATTTTTAATTATTGACATTAGGCACTTCCATCTTCTTTGCATTCTGAAGTCAGGGCTTTATACTTTTAATGTATTTATTACATTTCCCTAACCATTTAAAACAACACCTGACAATAAAAACCTAAATATTGATTAGTTACAGAACTACAGTAGTTAGCAAAAGTTGTATAATTTAGATACGATTAATACAACAAACTACACTTATGGTTAATTTTTAACTACCGTATTTTTCGGACCCTAAGGCGCACCGGATTATAAGGCTCACTGTCGATTTTTGAGAAAATGAAAGGATTTTAATTGCACCTTCTAGTCTGAAAAATACGGTAATTATTTGTTCTTTTTTTTATTGCAGTGTTTTTAGTTTTTATTTCTTTATTCTTAACTATTTATTTTTTAAGCCTTGTTTCATAGTAGTGTTTTAAAAGGCTCATCCACAGACAGAAGCAAATGAGCATTTTCCTACAAGTCGACACCAGAAAATTGTTTTTGACATCTGGCCATTGCCTCTTAAACATGGTAACAAAAAAATAAAAAAAAGTTTTAATGTACTTCTCAATTCAGTTCGTGCAGTTATTTTGTAAAATGGCTTAGACGAAGAAGTAAAAATATTGCACAGTTCAAGGGAAAATATAAGTACAAAATTAATATGTATAAAAAAAACTGAGACAAACGGATGTTATTCCAACTGTTAATCTGTGTAGGTATACGTAGCTATGCATGTCTGCATGCATAGTACCGGTAATACATGCATGTATGAGTATTTATGTATTTATTGACTCACCAGAATTGTTTTGTAAACCTGGGGACAGGACTGGATAAGCTTTTGCTTCTTCCTGCTCCCTTTTCGAACATTTTTGTTTTATTTACAGAACATTTTACTGGAAATGTTTATGCTTTTATTTATGTTTTATGTTTTGTTGAAATTTTAACTGTTTGAAATGAAATACATTTAAAAAAATCTTTGGTTTCACTGGCCTATAGTGATCAAAGCTGCATATTTCTTATAAATAAATGAAAAGATATCCAGCAGCTCCAGTGGAACTGCTGTACAATCTTCATCACGAGTGAGAAGTCTCCATGTCTTTAGATTATCCAAGACAGCAGAGAAATGTGAAGTTAATTCTAAAATATTAAAGTACCTGAATTACAAGCGAGCACGCAGTGACGAACACATTCGAGGGAACCCAACAGACATTTCTGGCTCTGGAGAAAATAAATGTCATTTCCTCTTTGACACACAATAACTGTAGAGGAAACATGAACCACCTCCACTTTTAATATGAGCAAAAACAAGAGAAGAGCTGCAGCCATCACTGACAGAACTGTTGTTTAAACTGATTTTATATTCAAATAACTTTTTAATGTAGAGCTTTTGAACTATTTCAAAACATCTTTACAAGATTTGTTGCTTTCCGAGATAAAAATGTGTTCATGGCAGTTCAAAAACAATAAGTTAAGTCAATAAGAGTAAAATTGGATAGACTGCCTGTTAAAACAGCTTATCACAGCTATTTTACTATATGGTGATAATTACACAGGATCCACAAGCTTCACTAAATAATGACCCTGTTTGTAAAAATGAAGAATGATGATAATGATTAAAGAGCAATAAGCCCCTAATTAGATTATTTATCCTAAACAGTTCATCAGAGTCTGTAGTGAAGTAGAAAGTGTTTGATTTAAACCTCCTGCTGCTCCTGGGTCTTTTTATCCAAGAACTCTCCTCTTCAAGTGATTTAAAAAAAACTAAAGTTGTTCCATCTAGCAGTTTTTAATCAAGAGAAATGAGCCAGATGTTTGCTGTGCCTCAGACTCTCACTGATCAGCCATGCAGGATGAATCCTCCTCACAAGGTGAACTTGGTTCACTAAGAAGATGATTCAGAGAAAGCTTTGAGCAGCAGGTCCGCTGCCAGTCCTGGAGAGAGATCTCCTCTGGTGACCTGCTCCTCCAGGTGGGGCAGCGCTCCCCTGACTCTCGGGTGATTGTGGAAATGACGGAGAACATTCTCCTGGATCAAACTCCACATCCAAACTTTCTGCTGGTCCCTCCGCCGGCGCTGCAGCTCCCCGCCGGCCAACGCAGCATCTCTGAACGACTGCATCCTGGCCCAGACCTCTGGGATCCCCTCTGACGTGTGTGAGGATGCTCGCATCACCTGAGGAACAGGAACAAGATGTGTGAAACAAAAACTTTACTTCTGCAACCATCAGTGCATGCACACACACAGCTGAACGACAGCTAATAGACCTTAGCAAACACACACACGGACAGTCATCCTCCACACAGTCTGAACAGTCGAGTGAAATCTTTATTTAAAATGGTACATGCCAGACAGCGTCTTCAACCTGGGCTTTTATATATTTGCTCAGTTCAGCTGCTACCAGGAGCTTCTACATTTGTTTATTTCAGGTTACTGTAACTTTCTCTCTATTTGTTCCATCAGTTAAGGGCCGCCCCACCTTCGGTCTCCACCCCAACTCAGCTCAGTTTATGGGAGCATCTTGTTTGAGGTTCCAAGCGTGCGCTCCGAGGCTCAGTTCTGACGTAAGCAGACAGCAGATGTTGATTGGTCGGCGGAACTACCGTATTTTTCTATGTATAAATCGCAGCTTTTTGCATAAATTAGCTTGCCCTGCAATTTGTAACGCAAGCAGCGCAACATATTTATGTTTATTCCCATATTTATAATCCAGTGTTTGGTTGAGATCTGATGATTTCATTTAACACTTGCTCTTCTCAAGGGCGGACGTCTCCTCTCGGTCTCCACTTTGCTTTTGCTTTGTCTTGTCTGTGAAACTGTCTGAGAGCCTCTCTTCTACAAAATCTTCAGAATCATAACTATGGACTTCAATTTGGTCAGTTGGTCCCTCAACACAACTGATAACATTTCTTCAAAAAGAAGACAGGCTGTAGGCGAGCCGATTTGCCCTGTTGACATGCACACAGCTGGATATCTCATCCACTTGGAAGACTTGATGATGTGTCTATCTCTTCTGTCATCTGTGGATCTTAAGGACGCATATTTAATTGGATTTATGATAACTGCTGCCTGCTTTTTGGATTCGGCTGGTTCCTGGTCTATCAACACACAAGGAAGACGTCGTCGGCTAATCTGGATCTGGTCAGGCTGCCTGCCTTACATGATGGCTTGGTTCATGTCTCGAGAACCCAGACTTTTGGCTGAATGTACTGTATTAGATCTCTGGGATTTTCTCAGGCATGTTCCATTTGTTTGATCATTTTAATTTGGACATTTCGGAAGAGAGTGGATCAACACAGACTGAAGGTAGATGTCATTAAAGTTCTGCCTGTCCCCAAAACAATCGTGTTTATCTGAGTGAGTCCGAGCAGAGGAGGCTTTTTTCGGACACATGAGCTGGGAACGGTCGGTGGACCCTAGTGGCCGAAAGTGGTAGTCAGAATGAATGGAAACGGTCATATCTCAGCCAAAAATTGGTCTAAAAATATAGGAAAAATTCCATAAATATGTTGCTTTGCCCCATAAGTCGCAGGACATGAAAATTAGTTATAAAAAAAATGTGACTTATAGGCCGGAAAATACGGTACATCTGAACCTCGACTTCCTCATCGTGTTGACGGACAGCGCCACAAGAAATGAACACAAGTACAGAGAGATAAGACCAGTTACGATCCCACCCACAGAGCGGGGAAACAGGCCAGCCTCCACTGTAGTAGCAAATCACCTACACCTGAGATGAACCGAGAAGAGGCGAGCCGAGTGGAGCGGCACTTACCAGTGGCAAAGCAGAGCTCCTCCTGAGCAGCTTGAGTGCACTGGTGTATTCAGCTTGGATCCTCCTGGCTGGAACTAGCAAATCACCGTCTGACTTCGTCACCACCACCAAGTCGGCCCGCTCAATGATGCCTCTCTTGATGCCCTGAGGAGAGAGTTTGCATTAGAGAACGACTGAAAACAACTTTAAACAGAAGTCATGTCTACACACATCACCTGAAGATCTGTGCACACGGTGATGGAGAGATCCAAGTGTGGCTTTCACTTGTGCAACTCAATCTTTCTAGCATTTATGGCTGACAACTGCTTTAGTGAGGTTTAAAGAGACAAACATTTTGTAGTTATATTTTCAAGACACAAGTTCATGAGTGAGGGAAAATGGAGCGTGAGACTGACAGACGGACTGGTGCAGCGTCTGCAGTATTGTGGACTCTGTGCTGGTCCGCTGTGGTGAAGAGGGAGCTGAGCTGTAAGGCAAAGCTCTCTGTTTACCAATTTTACCAGTCCTACCCTCACCTATGGTCACAAACTCTGGGTAGTGACTGAAACAATGAGGTTGTGGATACAGGAGGTTGAAATGAGTTTCCTCTGCAGGGTAGCTGGACTCCCTTAGAGATAGGGTGAGAAGTTCAGATATCCAGGAGGGACTCGGAGTAGAACCGCTGCTCCTCCACATCGAGAGGAGCCAGTTGAGGTGGTTCAAGCATCTGGTAAGGATGCTCCCTGGGTTGGGCGCCTCCCTAGGGAGATGCTTCGGGCATGTCCGACTAGGAGGAGACCTTGTGGAGGACCCAGGACATAATGGAGAGACTATGTCTCTCAGTTGGCCTGGGAACACCTTGGGGTCCTCCCAGAAAAGCTGGAAGAGGTGGCTGTGGAAAGAGACGACGACATCGGAACAAGCGGAAGATGATTGATGGATGGATGACAGTCAACTCCCCATCAACACTGAACATTGTTAGATTTTATATTTGGATAATTGAGCATGAACTTTGGTGTAACCTGATCCATTGTCTCAAGATGAAAACTAAACTTAAAGTCTGTGCACATTTTGTTTAATAAAAGTCTGGTTGGGCATGTGGAACCAATCTTAGCATAAGTTTAAACATTTTATTGTTCTCGTACTCCTGTAGTTTAATAAAAAGACACCCTCTAAAATGTAGAGGAAAATGTAAGTGGTATGAAATGATGCAAATGTAACTGAACTGAGTGTTAACTTACCACAAACAACTTTGTTCTAGGTTTTAAAGGTCCACTGACATGATTGTTTAATTTTCATAAAATTGCTCAAAATATATATATTTTATCATTTAAATATGTTCGTTTTTGCGAACAAAATGATAAATCACTTTAACTTTGCTTTAAAAGTGATTTTGAACTTCAAGCCGTGTTTAATCATGGGAAATCCGATTACACTCGAACGCACCATCTGTGATGTAACGCACCATCTGTGATGTAACACTGGGCAGAGCTCTGGGCTTGTCACAGTGCGCAGGTATGAGCAGCTCGACATGAAGGTCTGATACAGCATCAGACCTAAATTAGATCCTGTTGTTTCTTGTTCCATCACCCAAACTATTTTCTGCTTCCCAAACTGAAGACAAATAGCTCAAATCTTCACATAGATTGCTAAATTCGTCGGGTTTTAAATTGTCCGCTATTAAAGAGACCAGAGCCCTCTGCCCAGTGTTACATCACAGATGGTGCGTTCGAGTGTAATCGGATTTCCCATGATTAAACACGGCTTGAAGTTCAAAATCACTTTTAAAGCAAAATTAAAGTGATTTATCATTTTGTTTGCAAAAACGAACATATTTAAATGATAAAATATATATATTTTGAGCAATTTTATGAAAATTAAAAAATCATGTCAGTGGACCTTTAATCATGATTTAAAACCTCTTCACTGACCTGGAGTTCGTCGCCACCTGCTGGTGGGATCAGAAGCACGAACATGTCCACCATGTCCGCCACAGCGAACTCCGACTGGCCAACACCTGAAACCAACAGCAGCAACGCTGAAGTGAATAAACGTGACTCTAAACCTCCATCAGCAGACAAATCCACAATACAAGGCCACGCAGTGTTTAAAGTTCATCTCTGTTGCTTTAAATATTCAATTTGTGTACTTCTACAGTGAAGAAGCTAACAAGAAGAGAGAACTTTAGTGTTTTTACACTTGTTCATTAAGTCAAGGCCTTTGAATAATCATGAGCTTGAACAGAGCCGAGACTCGTCACAGTGAATAATTCCATCCTTCACTGACCACACTCTTCAGTGCGTGAGTGGAAAAGTGTGAGCTGCCAATTGCAACAAAGACTTCGTGCGACTGTCACACTCGTTTTTTTTTATCATGGCGCCACAAAATGGGCAAATTTCAATCAATCCAAGACTGGAATGGCACCGAAAGCATGACAACTTTATCTGTACGAAGCAGCTCAAATACAGAATATGAAGAAGAAAATATTCAACCGCACAGAGTTGTTTGTTTTGAACTCAAATGTTCGACCGGTTTAACTTTATGAAAAAGAATCCCAAAGTAAAAGACAAAAACCTGCAGCTGAGGATCAGTAAACCTCACCAACTGTTTCTATCAGGACGATGTCATATCCTGCCCCCTCGCACAGAACGACGGCCTCGTTGGTTGTTCGAGTGACCCCGCCGAGCGTCCCTGAAGTCGGTGACGGCCTGATGAAAGCGTTCATGTCTCTTGAAAGCTCCGTCATACGAGTTTTATCGCCCAGCAGAGACCCTGCAACAAGACGCCACTGTCAGACTGTTTGAATATAAAGTGTTTCCCTGTCTAATTCAAAAAGCTTACTTCTAACCTACAAAGCCCTCAACAACCTAGCTCCATTACAGATCTTATTGTTCCATATTTTCCTAACAGAGCACTTCAGTCTCAGACTGCAGGTTTACTTGTGGTTCCTAGAGTTTCCAGAAGCAGAACAGGAGGAAGATCTTTCAGTTATCAGGCTCCTCTCTTGTGGAACCAACTTCCAGTTTCTGTCCATGAGACTGACACATTGTCCAGTTTTAAGACTTTCCTTTTTGATAAATCCTGTAGTCAGGGTCGGCTTGGGTTTTCTGAGCTGTCCCTTAGTTAAGCTTCTATAGGCTTAGACTGCTGGAGGACAAGTGTTCAAGTTCAAGTACCTTTAGTATCCTGGAGGGGCATTAGTTTTACAGTCAGTAGATATAAAACATCTAGACTACACAAGACATTGAGACATTAAAGTAACAATATGGAAGTCATCAGTGAGAAGCCTGATCTCTACAGTGATGAATGAGTTTTTCAGTCTGTTCATTCTTCAGCTGGGCAGCAAATACCTGCATCCAGATGGAAGCAACCTGAACTCACCATGGAATGGTGATCAGGATGTGTAGGTCAGTGAGGTTCTGTAGGTCAGTGAGGCTCTGTGGGTCAGTGAGGCTATGTAGGTCGGTGAGGTTCTGTAAGTCAGTGAGGTTCTGTAGGTCAGTGAGGCTCTGTAGGTCAGTGAGGCTCTGTAGGTCAGTGAGGCTCTGTAGGTCAGTGAGGCTCTGTAGGTCAGTGAGGTTCTGTAGGTCAGTGAGGTTCTGTAGGTCAGTGAGGTTCTGTAGGTCAGTGAGGCTCTGTAGGTCAGTGAGGTTCTGTAGGTCAGTGAGGTTCTGTAGGTCAGTGAGGCTCTGTAGGTCAGTGAGGTTCTGTAGGTCAGTGAGGTTCTGTAGGTCAGTGAGGTTCTGTAGGTCAGTGAGGTTCTGTAGGTCAGTGAGGTTCTGTAGGTCAGTGAGGTTCTGTAGGTCAGTGAGGTTCTGTAGGTCAGTGAGGTTCTGTAGGTCAGTGAGGTTCTGTAGGTCAGTGAGGTTCTGTAGGTCAGTGAGGTTCTGTAGGTCAGTGAGGTTCTGTAGGTCAGTGAGGTTCTGTAGGTCAGTGAGGTTCTGTAGGTCAGTGAGGTTCTGTAGGTCAGTGAGGTTCTGTAGGTCAGTGAGGTTCTGTAGGTCAGTGAGGTTCTGTAGGTCAGTGAGGTTCTGTAGGTCAGTGAGGTTCTGTAGGTCAGTGAGGTTCTGTAGGTCAGTGAGGTTCTGTAGGTCAGTGAGGTTCTGTAGGTCAGTGAGGTTCTGTAGGTCAGTGAGGTTCTGTAGGTCAGTGAGGTTCTGTAGGTCAGTGAGGTTCTGTAGGTCAGTGAGGTTCTGTAGGTCAGTGAGGTTCTGTAGGTCAGTGAGGTTCTGTAGGTCAGTGAGGTTCTGTAGGTCAGTGAGGTTCTGTAGGTCAGTGAGGTTCTGTAGGTCAGTGAGGTTCTGTAGGTCAGTGAGGTTCTGTAGGTCAGTGAGGTTCTGTAGGTCAGTGAGGTTCTGTAGGTCAGTGAGGTTCTGTAGGTCAGTGAGGTTCTGTAGGTCAGTGAGGTTCTGTAGGTCAGTGAGGTTCTGTAGGTCAGTGAGGTTCTGTAGGTCAGTGAGGTTCTGTAGGTCAGTGAGGTTCTGTAGGTCAGTGAGGTTCTGTAGGTCAGTGAGGTTCTGTAGGTCAGTGAGGTTCTGTAGGTCAGTGAGGTTCTGTAGGTCAGTGAGGTTCTGTAGGTCAGTGAGGTTCTGTAGGTCAGTGAGGTTCTGTAGGTCAGTGAGGTTCTGTAGGTCAGTGAGGTTCTGTAGGTCAGTGAGGTTCTGTAGGTCAGTGAGGTTCTGTAGGTCAGTGAGGTTCTGTAGGTCAGTGAGGTTCTGTAGGTCAGTGAGGTTCTGTAGGTCAGTGAGGTTCTGTAGGTCAGTGAGGTTCTGTAGGTCAGTGAGGTTCTGTAGGTCAGTGAGGTTCTGTAGGTCAGTGAGGTTCTGTAGGTCAGTGAGGTTCTGTAGGTCAGTGAGGTTCTGTAGGTCAGTGAGGTTCTGTAGGTCAGTGAGGTTCTGTAGGTCAGTGAGGTTCTGTAGGTCAGTGAGGTTCTGTAGGTCAGTGAGGTTCTGTAGGTCAGTGAGGTTCTGTAGGTCAGTGAGGTTCTGTAGGTCAGTGAGGTTCTGTAGGTCAGTGAGGTTCTGTAGGTCAGTGAGGTTCTGTAGGTCAGTGAGGTTCTGTAGGTCAGTGAGGTTCTGTAGGTCAGTGAGGTTCTGTAGGTCAGTGAGGTTCTGTAGGTCAGTGAGGTTCTGTAGGTCAGTGAGGTTCTGTAGGTCAGTGAGGTTCTGTAGGTCAGTGAGGTTCTGTAGGTCAGTGAGGTTCTGTAGGTCAGTGAGGTTCTGTAGGTCAGTGAGGTTCTGTAGGTCAGTGAGGTTCTGTAGGTCAGTGAGGTTCTGTAGGTCAGTGAGGTTCTGTAGGTCAGTGAGGTTCTGTAGGTCAGTGAGGTTCTGTAGGTCAGTGAGGTTCTGTAGGTCAGTGAGGTTCTGTAGGTCAGTGAGGTTCTGTAGGTCAGTGAGGTTCTGTAGGTCAGTGAGGTTCTGTAGGTCAGTGAGGTTCTGTAGGTCAGTGAGGTTCTGTAGGTCAGTGAGGTTCTGTAGGTCAGTGAGGTTCTGTAGGTCAGTGAGGTTCTGTAGGTCAGTGAGGTTCTGTAGGTCAGTGAGGTTCTGTAGGTCAGTGAGGTTCTGTAGGTCAGTGAGGTTCTGTAGGTCAGTGAGGTTCTGTAGGTCAGTGAGGTTCTGTAGGTCAGTGAGGTTCTGTAGGTCAGTGAGGTTCTGTAGGTCAGTGAGGTTCTGTAGGTCAGTGAGGTTCTGTAGGTCAGTGAGGTTCTGTAGGTCAGTGAGGTTCTGTAGGTCAGTGAGGTTCTGTAGGTCAGTGAGGTTCTGTAGGTCAGTGAGGTTCTGTAGGTCAGTGAGGTTCTGTAGGTCAGTGAGGTTCTGTAGGTCAGTGAGGTTCTGTAGGTCAGTGAGGTTCTGTAGGTCAGTGAGGTTCTGTAGGTCAGTGAGGTTCTGTAGGTCAGTGAGGTTCTGTAGGTCAGTGAGGTTCTGTAGGTCAGTGAGGTTCTGTAGGTCAGTAGGTCAGTGAGTTCTGTAGGTC
>JBBPBX010075804.1:6443-17265 GCA_038048925.1 Garcialebias charrua | reverse complement strand
TGGATTGCTGGTCCAACACACCAGAAGACCAGGAAATCTGATGGGACTCGGGCAGCAACGTAAAACCAGAGTTTAATTCTCTCGTGACAACCTGAGGCATCAGCGGAGGGAGAGGAGGAGGAGGGAGCGAGCGATCACTTGACTTTTGGCAAAAAAACTAAAGAAAACTCCAGATAAGGGATTAAGAAGGGGAATTTAATACATTCGTGTCACATATAAAACAGTCCTGCATCGCTTTGAATGAGAACATGCGAATGCTCGCTGGCTGCGCTGGGACAGGTGGGGGCGTGGGTTAGGGGACAAAAACTCTGCCCCTTCTGTTCTCTGATTGGTCCGGTCATAAATCGGCCGGAGAAATCGTTGTCTATGGGAGAAGTCCCAGACTGTGCAGTGAAGGGAAATGAGAATTGAGCGGAGCTGTGCAGGAAGGCGAGGGCCAGGCTATCTTCACTCATGTAAATATATGTTGTCAGAGAATGTGTTTGTAAACTGATGATTTTTTTTAATCGAGTGAATAAATTGATTGATAGATTTTTTTTTCTTCCGCTGTTCCTTTCTTCAGGAGTCACCACAGTGAGTGAGCTCACACGAAGGTTTAACAATTGTTCTACACAGGATGCCCTTCATGGCACGACCACCGAGCTACCGCATCCACGTGTTGAGCTGCCATCTAGGAAAGGGAGTTAAGGGCCTTGCTCAAGGGCCCTGAGTGGGGCAGAGGAAAGTGGGTGCTTCCTCTTTCCCACCCACATCAGAGGATTCGAACCGCCGACCTACCGATCATTGGCTCACTTTATTTAACGTCTGCTCTACAAAACCCCCTTCATGAAATTGTATTTTATTCTCAAGTACAGTATTAACGACATTTAAAAACCCACACAACCCTCGGCGTGAGGGAAGAGGCTTAGCATTATGGCAGGGCAGGCAGGGGCGGGGTGCCCCGCTTGTATGTGGTAGGGAAAACACTGCTGTTGTATTCATTCATACCCATCATCTACTACAGACTCATGTTCGGGCTGCTGTTTTAATACACCGTACAGTAGTCCCTCATTTATCGCGGGGGATCCATTCCCTGAAGCTCTGCGAAAAGTAAAGAACCGCCAAGTAGGAATAGTAGTTCAAGTACAGTAAACTTTATATTAAGGATTTAGAAACCTTTCCCACACTCTTGTAATGTTCTAAAATCTTAAACCTATGCCATTTTAACAACATACATTACAATTTTTTTTTATCGTTGTTCATTTTCAGTTAAAATTGAGTAATTATTCAAACAAAACAAAAAATAAAATTTACAAAGAAAATGAAAGGCAGCAGAGAGAAGAAAAAAATCTTAGAACATCTGCTCCTTTTCAAAAAAAGAAAATACTTATGAAATAAAATACATAAAATACATTCAAACATAAATAGTCATTACGGTATATAACATAAGTCAAAAACCGACTTCGTGCCAAGAACAACTAATTTCAATAAGAATATGCTAGACAATTTCATATTTTTTCAATAAACTACTTTTTACCATTTTCTTAAATAAAAACATTGAGGAAGCTTTTTTACAATTATTATCCAAAACATTCCACAGTTTTATTCCTTGAACTGATGTGCATCGTTCCTTTGAATTTGTTCGAATCTTTGGTTTCACAAACATTTCTAGTCCTTTTAATTTGTAATTACTGACTCTCTTAATAAAATAAGATTGAATATTTTGAGGTAAGGAATTTGTATGAGCTCTGTACATAACCTGAAGAATTCCATAGTCAACCAGTTCATAAAACTTTAATAAATTTAACTGATGAAATAATATGTTAGATGGGTGAGTGTAATGCTTTCCTTTGATGATTCTTATTGCTCTTTTCTGTAAAATAAAAATATAATTTGTAAATGTTTTACATGCATTGCCTTCCCCCAAACTTCAACACAATAAGTCAAATATGGAAGAACTATAGCATTATATAATATAAGCAATGCTTTATCATTAAATAATTATTTAGCCTTATATAATACAGCAATAGATCTGGCTATCTTTGTTCTCAAATAATTAAGATGAGATTTCCAGGTCAGGTTCTCATCAATAACTGCACCCAAAAATTTCACTTCACTTTACTAATTATATTACTATTAAT
Source organism: Garcialebias charrua (assembly GCA_038048925.1). Classification (NCBI taxonomy): domain Eukaryota; kingdom Metazoa; phylum Chordata; class Actinopteri; order Cyprinodontiformes; family Rivulidae; genus Garcialebias; species Garcialebias charrua. The sequence continues at coordinate 15,145 of JBBPBX010075804.1, read as the reverse complement.
TTTAAATGTAGCATCAACTATGATTTTTCTATTACTAAATACCATATATTTTTTTCCCCTTCAAATTTAGCGATAATTTGTTAAGCACAAATCAAGTCTGTATTTTTACAAACTTTGTTTCCATCATGTTCAGCATTTGATCCAAATTTGTTCCCAAACAAAAAAAAGTGGTATCATCTGCAAACAACACACTTAAACAGCCCCGACACATTCACCACATCATTTATGTACAAAAGAAACAACTTCGGACCAAGCATCGAACCTTGTGGGACCCCACACGTAATATTAGCAATATTAGCAATTTTACTTGGTAACTCTGCAGAACAGCAACAGCGCTGGTTCTGGTCCAACTCTTGTTTTATTCCAACTCGGTTCATTTCTGCAGACCTATCCTGGAGCGATGAAGCCCACAATCAGTCCTCCAAACTCTTAAACCTACTCATTTTAACAACATACAGTACTTCTACACTGCCTTGCCCAAAACAAGTCTCCACCTGGATTTAACTAAACAAATGGGTACGAGCTTCCTATTGGATAATGACTGCATGGGCGATTATCTTTCAGCTGCAACAAGTTCTTTAAGCCCAACTGGTGCATTGAGTTGCTTCTCATTTCTTAAACAACCATGTCAAAGACACATGGCGTGATCGTGGAAAATATGTCAAACTGTTTGAGAAGGGTCAAATCATTGGCATCAAGCAGAGAAAACATCTAAGGTGACTGGAAGGTGAAACGTTTCAGCACAAACAAAAAAAGAAGCTGTCCAGATGACCTGACTGAAAATTGTTGGGTTGTATACCTGGATTATTGAGCATGGACTTTGTTGGATCTAAGGAGATTGCCGAAACTACAAAAATTGGGTTAAGAACTGTCCAACGCATTATTAAAATCTGGAAGGATAGTGGGGACCCATCGTCTTCAAGGAAGAAATGTGGCTGGAAAACCATCCTGAATGATCGTGATCGGCGATCACTTAAACTTTTGGTGAAATAAAATGGAAGAAAAACAACAGTAGCACTCAGAGATATGTTTAATAGTGAAATTAAGAGCATTTCCACACGAACAGTGAGAAGGGAACTCAAGGGACTGGGACTGAACAGCTCTGTAGCCTTAAGAAAACCATTAATCAGTGAGGCTAACTGGAAAAAACCTTCAATTTGCTAGGGAGCATAAAGATCGGACTCTGGAGCAATGAAAGAAGGTCATGTGGTCTGATGAGTCCAGATTGACCCTGTTCCAGAGTGATGGGCACATCAGGGTAAGAAGAGAGGCAGGTGAAGTGATGCACCCATCATGCCTAGTGTCTAGTCATCAGTGCAAGATCTTGGTGATCTTGCAGCAAATGCATGCTATAATCAAAGCTAAAGGTGGTCCAACGAAATATTAGTGTATGATCTTTTTATTTATTTTTTAAGGCAACTTTTAGTTTGGCCAGGCAGTGTATGTACAGGAGCTACAAATGTTTTACTTACCAGGCTCGGTTGTACAGGAGTGGCTCGGTTCCAGTCCGACTCGATAGATGAAAAAAGTCCCGGTACAGCATCACTGAAGCCCACCGCTCCATCCAGCTTGATGTGCGCGCTGCTGCCTAGGATTTAATCCACCACCTCTCTGGCCCGGTCCAGACCAGCACTGTGCGACCAGAACGTGACTGAACCCTGCAGCCGTCTTGTCATCTGCAGCTTTCAGGGTCTGGGTCACACTGATTCTGGATCAACTGCAGCCCAGCTACTCAGCAGTGAAGATACAACTTGAAGGTTGAGTTCATCTTCAGAATTATTTGAGACCTTCTTGTAAGTCCTGTGAGCAACAGAAATTCTGACTTTGCTACAAAACTTTCCCTCCATTTGCAGAAAGAAGTGGTTAAAAGAGCAGTGTTGACTTCCGGGAAGTGAACTGATTGCTTCTGGGTAACGTAGTTCTTTAGACTGGCAATATTGATGATAAGTTTGTGTCAGATAAAATCTACTCAATCTTTCATCTGGAATATTGTACAGTCAGTAAAACTGACCAGTGCATATATCCTTACAACAGTGAAAGCTTAATTAAGAAAAACTACAAAATGGTGGCACTTTGGGGGGGGGGGTGTATTATGTACATGTACAGTCTTGTACTTAAAACAAAACTGCGATTGAGCAATTCTGCAACAAATGATTTGCAAAGTAGTTAGAGTACTGTAATATTTTACATTATTAGTTTAGTATTCATTCAACTTTATTTCTACAGATATCCTGAAGCATGCTCAATAATCCAGGCAGAAACAGAAAAGTGGGTGAAGAATTTATCTGACAGAAGCTCACCCAGTCAGAGAGAGATTCTTGCCAGGGGACTGAACTTTGCTGTTGCGCCAAGTAGAATTCCTATGGTGGAGATGATCACAGCCACTGAATCAGCCATCCGCAACAACAAAATTAAAGAGTGTGAAGCAGAACAACTCAATTAAAGTTTCAACCTGCCTCAGCAATGCAATGGAACAATCGCTGTACGTAAGGGTCAAGGCCGTAAAACTCTACTGGATGCTCGTGATCTCTGGGCCCTTAAACGTCACTGCACCTCAAACAGGAATGCCACTGTCAAGGAAATAACAGAATGGGCTCAGGAATACTTCCAGAAAGCATTGTCAGTGAACACAATCCACCGTTGCAGCTGAAACTCTACAGTGCAAAGAGGAAGCCATTTCTAATCAAGCTCCACAAGCTCAGACGTTTGCACTGGGCCAGGGGTCATTTAAAATGGAGTGTGGCAAAATGGAAGACTGTTCTGTGTCAGATGAGTCACGATTTGAAGTTCTTTATGGAACACTGGGACGCCATGTCATCTGGACCAGAGAGGACAAGGATAGCCCAAGTTGTTATCAACGCTCCGTTCAGAAGCCTGCATCACTGATGGTATGGGGTTGCATGAGCGCTTGTGACATGGGCAGCTTGCATGTCTGGAAAGGCACCATTAATGCAGAGAACTATGTTCAGGTTCTAGAACAACATATGCTCCATCTAGACGTCATCTCTTTCAGGGAAGACCCTGCATTTTTCAACAAGATAATGCCAGACCACATTCTGCAGCAATCACAACATCATGGCTACGTAGGAGAAGGATCCGGTACTGAAATGTCCAGCCTGCAGTCCAGATCTTTCACCTATAGAGAACATTTGGTGCATCATAAAGAGGAAGGTGCAACAAAGAAGGCCCAAGACGATTGAACAGTTAGAGGCCTGTATTAGACATGAATGTAGAGCATTCCTATTTCTAAACTTGAGAAACTGGTCTCCTCTGTCCCCAGACGTCTGTTGAGTGTTGTAAGAAGAAGGGGGGATGACACACAGTGGTAAAAATGGACTTGTCCCAACTTTTTTGGGATTTGTTGACACCATGAAATTTTGAAACAACATATTTTTCCCTTAAAATGATACATTCTCTCAGTTTAAACTTTTGATCTGTGATTTGTGTTCTATTCTGAATAAAATATTAGATGTTGGCACCTCCACATCATTGCATTCAGTTTTTATTCACAATTTGTTTAGTGTCCCAACTTTTTTGGAATCTGGTTTGTTAGTCGGACCCCTTCAGGGTGGGAGTTGGACTCCACCAGGGCTGCACATTGTCACCAATTCTGTTCATAACTTTTATGGACAGCATTTCTCAGAGCAGCCAGGGGGCTCAGGATTCCATCTCTTGCTCTTTGCAAATGATGTGGTTTTGTTGACGTCATTGTGCCGTGATCTTCAGCTCTCACTGGAGCGATTCGCAGCAGTGTGTAGCAGTTGGAAAGAGAATCAGCACCTCCAAATCTGAGGCCATGGTCCTCAACTGAAAAAGGTGGGATTGCTAAATGAGTCTTCGAGGCTCAATGTAATTTATCTGTATAAATTCATTCATTCAACCTTTATTTATACAGGCTAGCCTCGTTGAGTCACGGGGACTCATTTACAAGAGGGACCTGTCTCACTCACACCTAGGGTCAATTTAGAGTCACCAATCAGCCTAACATGCATGTTTTTGGTCTGTGGGAGGAAACCGGAGTACCCGGAGGAAACCCACGCATGCACGGGGAGAACATGCAAACTCCACCCAGAAAGGCCCCGGACCGGGATTTGAACCGGCAACCTTCTCGCTGAGAGGCAGCAGCTCTACCAGTTGTGCCACCGTGCTGCCCAATAAAAGTTGATATGATAAAATAAAAGTTGAATGGAAAAAAAAGCTATTTTCAGGTTGAGGTTTTGCCTCAAGTGGAGGAGTTCATGTAACTTGAGTTTTGTTCACTAGTGAGAGAAGCATGCAGCGTGAGATTGACGGACCGATTGGCGCAGCATCTGCAGTATTGTGGACTCTGTGCCTGTCCATTGTGGTGAAGAGGGAGTGGAGTTGTAAGGCAAAGCTCTGTTTACCGGTCAGTCTATGTTCCTACCCTCACCTCTGGTCTTGAACTCTGGGTAGAGACTGAAAGAATGAGATCATGGATACAGGAGGTTAAATTAGTTTCCTCTGCAGAGTAGCTGGACTCTCTTAGAGACAGGCTGAGAAGTTCAGTTATCAGGAGAGACTCAGAGTAGAACCACTGCTCCTCCACATCGAGAGGAGACTGTTGAGGTGGTTCAGGTATGTTTGACTGGGAGGAGACCCTGGGGAAGACCCAGGACACACTGGAGAGACTACATCTATCTGTTGACCTGGGAACACCTTGAGTCCTCCTGGAAGAGCTGTAAGAGGCTGTGGAGAGAGAAGTCTGGACCTCCCTGCTCAAGATGCTGCCCCCGAGACCTGACTTTGGAACAAACTGAAGAGGATGGATGGATGGATGGATGGATGGATGGATGGATGGATGGATGGATGGAGAGATGAAGTGGATGGATGTGGAGGGAAGGAATGATAAACTAAATAAATCCTCCCTTTTCAGGTATTTTAATAATTAATATGAACCGTAGACTTTTGAACACTGGTGTGAAACAAGTAATCTACCCATGGCAACTTCATAGCATCAAGTTGTACTTCTTAATTTTTGTATAGCTAAACCATCTGTCAGCACAGTAATCTATTTGCAGCAAAATAAATCTAAATACAGCTACATGTTAAAGAAGGTGGAACCAAATAATGTTAAATAACAGTGTAAGCTGTTAATTGCCTTTTCTTTACTGTTGTTGACACCTGATAAGACTGCTGATGTTTGTAAAAGATGTGTGGAACAGGCAGTCACCATAAAATGTAATACTTTAGGGTTAAAGATAGTTTTACAATAAAAAAAGCCTTGTTACCTTAAAGGAGACCACATATAAGTTTTAAACATAAGTTTTATGCACGTTTTGATGATCCAAACAGACCTGCTAGCACCAGACTCACTTCATCACCAGATGAAGAGCATCTCAGGGTGTCCGCAGCAGAAGTGAGAGGCAGTCTCAGAAAGATTAATCCTCATAAAGCAACCGGACCAGACAACATCCCAGGGAAAGTTCTGAAGGAATGTGCGGACCAGCTCTGTGAGGTGCTGGCTGACATCTTCACCACCTCACTTGCACTGGAGTCAGTTCCCACCTGCCTGAAGACCGCGACCATCATCCCAGTCCCAAAGAGCTCCACAGTGACTGGTCTGAATGACTATAGACCGGTGGCCCTCACCCCGATAGTCGCTAAATGTTTTGAGAAACTGGTCATGTCCCACATCAAGGCAACCGTCAACATCAATGAGGACCCTCATCAATACGCATACCGTGAGAACCGATCAACAGAGGACGCCATTTCTTCCGTGGTCCACACTGCTCTCACCCACCTGGATCAGAAGGACTCATACGTGCGTCTGCTCTTTGTGGACTTCACATCTGCCTTCAACACCATGATCCCCCAAACTCTGATAGACAAACTATCTACACTTGGACTAAGCCCCTCTATTTGTAACTGGATACTAGACTTCTTAACAGATAGACCACAGTCCGTGAAGATCCACAACTTCTCCTCCTCCACCATAACCCTCAGCACTGGCTCTCCTCAGGGATGTGTGCTGAGCCCCCTTCTGTTCACTCTGCTCACATATGATTGTACAGCCACACTTCCAGGCTGTCATATTGTTAAGTTTGCAGATGATACAGCGGTGGTGGGATGCATTACAAACAATGATGAGTCCAGCTACAGACAGGAGGTGGAACACCTGGAGAGCTGGTGCAAAGAGAACAATCTTCACATGAATGTGAAGAAGACAAAGGAGATGATTGTGGACTTCAGAAGGAACAAACACACCCATGCCCCACTGAAAATAGGTGGGTCTGCAGTGGAAGTGGTCTCCAGCTACAAATACTTGGGTGTACACATGAATGATAACCTCAGCTGGAGCAACAACACCACCAGCCTGATCAAGAAAGGTCATCAGAGACTCTACTTCCTCAGACGGCTGAGACGAGCTGGTCTGAGCAGCCCAGTTCTCACCTCGTTCTACAGGTGTGCAGTGGAGAGCATCCTGTGCTCCAGCATCAACGTGTGGCATGGAGGCTGCACAGTTGAAGAGAGGAAAGCTCTGCAGAGAGTGGTGAAGGCTGCACAGAAGTCTGTTGGAGTCAGTCTCCCCACCATCACAGACATTTACACCTCCAGATGCAGGAAAAGAGCCACCTGCATCATGAAAGACCTCACTCATCCAGCACACTCACTCTTTGCCCCACTCCCCTCAGGACGGAGGTTGAGGAGCATCAAGTGTAGAACCACTAGACTGAGGAACAGCTTCTACCCTGAGGCTGTTAGACTCATGAATAAATAAAATAAAAAATAAACACTGCAAAATATCACATCATACTGATGCTGATCTGTTTTCTTGTTGCTGTATTCATCTGTGTTCATCTGTGACCATCTGCTCATACAAACTCATGTTCGTGCTGCTGTGTATTACTAGTTGATGCTTTTCTTAGTTAGCTGTGTATTACTAGTTGATGCTTTTCTTAGTTAGTTCTAGATGTTATTACTGTTTTTCTCTTTCATTTGTTGTTGGATGTAACTGGGACCTCGTGTACATAATCTCGTTTTCATCTCATGTACCACATGCGGTGCAAATGACAATAAAGACTCTCTGACTCTCTGACTCTGACTCTGATATAGGTCTTTAAAATTTTTATGTTATGTCTGTGTGCTATCTTGACAATATTAATTCATTTTAATACACAAAATAATTCTTAGATAATCAATTATACCCTTTTTAATTCTGCCATTTTTAACTTTCGTTTTGAACGACCGGTTTCTGATACTGAGTTCTGAAGTCCACGCCCTTCAACGATCTGTTTACGCCCTCTGTAACAGCCAGTATCTGTAATGTGTTGTTTTAAAATTAGCTCTTTTTTTATTACTCATTTGACTTACTGTTAGTGCTAGCTTAAGATAACTTACCGAAACCCGTCTGAGCGCGCCGCAATTTGCTGCTCCTTTTAGCATGAGACCACCCGAATCCGATGCTAATGTTAGCTTGTTCCTCTTCCGGTGTTCGCCAGCTCCGCTCGTTGCACGCGGCGATTTTGGGAGTTATCGCTGTTCCAGTCAAGACAACACAAAGTTCACCAAGTGTCTCCCGTAAATTAATCCGTAAGGAGAGAGGCTGCAGCGAGGCTGTACAGTTGAAGCTCCGCTCCATCGCGCCAGAAGAGGGTCCCGTTGCCGCCGGTCCCTATGCCGGGGGTCCGCTCGTTTAATTTTTGCCGGCTGCGCGTTGGGAGCGATCGCAAATACACTAAAAATTGAACTAAAACATAAAAATAACAATTATACTTTATTTATAAAGCCATTTAAAAAAAACACAGCTGCAACAAAGTGCTGTACACATGAAATTAAGAACATATAAACAAAAGATGAGATGAAATCATGAAAAACAACAGTCATGTGTTTAATACAGAAGTGGGTTGAGCCTAACCAGGGGTTGCTAGGTGAGGGGCTGGACTCAGGTTGTGGTGGGTTGTCCTCTCGCTTGTGACGTCACATGCGAGCGTATTTTAAAACTAACCGTTTGTATCACAGTAAAATAAAACTACTTAGAGCAGGGGTCACCAACGTGGTGCCCGCGGGCACCCGGGTGCCCCCAAGGACCATTTGAGGTGCCCCCGGACCTGTTCTAAAAATAGCACAACTCACTACTAAGCTGCATTTAAAATTTAATTTTATTCAGTTGTTATTCTTTTTTTGTATTTATATATATTTTAAAATGTCTATCTTAAAAATATGTTCTTAAAAATATGTTTATTATAAAAAAAATTCAATTTACGCTTTGTTATTTCCGAAGAGTTTATCAAACTGGTGCCCTTTGTATGACTCCGTACCCACGAAGTAGCTCTCAGTTTCGAAAAGGTTGGTGACCCCTGACTTAGAGTAAATAAACCACTGGGTGCATTTTTTTGGCACAAGGACTGTTTTTTTATGAAGTAAATACCCAAAGTTGAGTAAAAAAAACATTAAAAAGTGAATTTTGCATGTGTGGTCCCCTTTAAAACTAAACTTCTATCCTTCTCTTTTCTTTAGAAGTGAAGATCTACAAAACTTTCTCATCAGTGTGAGACAACAGTGCTGCTACCTGACAGAAACCATTCAGGATGTTGTGAGCCGTTTTCCTCGTCACGCCTCTCAGGTACAGTGTCTTCACTGCTTGCTCAGGTCACTACAGGTGACCTCCATCTCATTTATCACATGCAGTGTCGCCAACAGTTGACTGAAATACTACTAACATTAGCACATGCTAACATCTT
>JBBPBX010075803.1:0-17265 GCA_038048925.1 Garcialebias charrua | reverse complement strand
GCAAGTTAAATGACTCACGAGTTGGAGGAGGTTGTACAAGGTCTCACTCAGAACACCAAACACCCTCTCACTGGCAAATGCCTGAAACAAACAAGTACACAAACATACAGTAGTATTTTATCTACAGTAAAGTGTAATTTAATCAGCAGACATTGCCATTATTGAACTTATTTAATTCACAATATTTACTCTAATAAAATACCTCTTTATAGGCTTGTAAATGGGACATCACTTGCATGAAGTGATGCCTAAAAACCGGGTCATCTGGGATTTTACCAAAACACAGCATGGCAGGCTGAGTGAGGTTGACCATGAGCCTGGGGAGAAAAAAAAGGCCCTTTAAATAACTATTTGCACTTGATTTATTTCTACATACTTGCTTTGTTAAGAGTCTCACCTGATGCAGGCATCAAATAAGGTTTTGTCTTGTCTGTACTGAACAATAATTGGCAGAAGGTCATTCTGAACAATCTGACTTTCGCCAAGTTGCTGGCGGATATCCCGAGTGTCGTCTTCATGGCGTAAATACCGGATCAGGTCCTTCACACTTTCTGTACCACAAACACCAACACCAAGGACAGGTCTCTCAAATAAATGTAAATGTTTTAAATAATTCAGCAAACACATACTGTACCTATTTACAGTTTGAATGTACTCACCCAAGCAGTCAGGCTCCTTGTGGTAGGTGTCTCCCTCCAGATAACCAAGTGCACTGCATGTTGCCAAAAGTTCACAGTTCATCCTGGATGAGTCTCCAGCAGCATTCAAGTGCAGGGTTCAACCTAAACACACAAAATCAGTGGCCTGTTAAACAACAAGAACATCAAATTCTGGGTTTTATTTTATTAAATCAGGTCAGGAGGAAGAGGGATTTTATTCAAATGAAAAATCTTAACATTGCTCGTTGTTTCTTACAAATGGTAATCAAGATCACAAATGCATTTTATATTTACTAAACTGGCAACAATCAACAATTGCGTCATGGTTTTTAGACCTATTTTCCTCAGTCATTAACGTAAGTCATGTGCTTCAGATGTAAAGCTCTTTGGACTTGTTTGAAATGAGCTCAATAAACAATGTTTATTTCTGGATAGTAATTAACTGAATGTAACTAAATGGTTACAGTTTAAAGGAGCTCTAAAAACTGTATTTCAAGACAACTTACTTCACACGCTAACAAAAAAAAACTTCACAGTCCAAGTTAGCTAACACCCACCGCTAACTGAACTTGGTAAGTAAATAAATAAATAAACAAACCTGGCTGTTCAAAGGTTGTTACGCACCAGCTCCCGTGTTTATTATCCGTCAGTGAATGAAACTAATACTTTTTTCCTTGATAGAAACCAGTGTCGCAAATCAAACTGCCTCGATAAGTCTCGCGCCAACAGAGCGAGCGTAAACACAGAAAGCGGAAGTACGTCACTGTACTGTAGGATTATGTGAAATTTGGTGCCCTGAGTTTTGTCTTTCAGGCACCAACGTGTTTCACGGTAGGATTGTGTGAAATTTGGTGCCCTGTGTTTTGTCTTTCAGGCACCAACGTGTTTCACGGCTACAGCGCGACGTGTGGGACATTTGCAACATCAGAAACAAGTACTGTACCCTGATGCATGCTCAATAATCCAGGTAGAAAAATCTAAAAAAGCTAAGTCTGGTCCTCTGGACATTCAAAAAACAAAACAAAACAAAGCAAAAAAATTGTAGAAACGTTTCGTCCGAAAGACTTCCTCAGTCTGAGCTGCTGTATTCAGCTCAGTCTTATAAATAGCACCCTCTCACAGTGGATCAACCAGTTGGCTGATGACAGCCTGAACCAGCTGCTCACATGATCAAGGAGGACCAACGTGGCTGCGCGAGGTTCTGCAAATTTCCTGGTGTGCTGTGGACTGCAGGACCGAGACTCCCTGTTTTTTTGTTGTTGTATTTTTTTGAACTTTTTAATAAGATATAACCGCTGCGGCTGAAGCTGTGTGAAGCTGCCGGCTCGCCTTTTTATTCTCTCCCCCGACCTGTCAATCAATTCAGTAGATTGACAGGTCGGGGGGAGAAAAAAAAGGTGAGCCGGCAGCTTCACACAGCTTCAGCCGCAGCGGTTATATCTTATTAAAAAGTTCTAAAAAAAAAAAAACAGGGAGCGCTGGTCCTGCAGCCCACAGCACACCAGGAAATTTGCAGAACCTCGCGCAGCCACGTTGGACACGAGTTTAATTCGCTCGCGACAAATTCATTCATGGATAGTTGGCACAGCGTCTTCCTTCAGTCTCGTACCACTTTTCCCCTTAAATCCAAATGCCTGCATCATTGCTGACTCGTAGTCTTCCGGTTTAAAGTGTTTTGAACACAAAACACGATGGAGCAATGAAGTCAGCTCGTTTGACTTGAACAAACTTTATCCATGCATTCTGAATCCTTTTGATTTTGGGGAAATAATGAACACTAACTCCATCCTTCAAGGTATTGCTGCAGAACTGGGCAACACATCGGTTCGGCATTTTCTTAGTTGTATTCGTAACTACAGTACTCTGGTCAGAAATAAGAAAGCTACGTTGATGCATGATGCTCGTTATATCTCCGTCTCCGTCTCAAGATGGATCCTTGAATGACGTTGATGCCCATATATGGAGAGGGACACATTTTGCCGGAGCTGCTGTGTTAAAATCTCCTTTAAGTCATGAAATAACACATTTAGCGTTATTTCTCTATAATACTGTATCAATAAAACGCTCCTGTTTTATTATTTAAGTCACTACTACATATTAATGGCGATGCAATTTGAAAACATGGAGGGTGTTGTCCTTTAAAGTGCACCTTTTCTTTAAACCAGCCGGTCGGACCTGCCTTCTCCTCAACAAGGAGCTTAACACCATTTTAAATTGTGCTTTCTTATTACTGTATTGTATTTGTGTTGTATGATTCGTGAAACCGCATCAAAACCAGAGGCAGAACACAGAAGATTCTTTTTTCCGAGGAGCGGCAGTTTTTAGTTGTTTTTTTTGTCGGGGTTCAACAAAATATTGGTGGGGACTGTCCCCCTACAGGTCAAGATTGGTGGGGACATGTCCACACCAGTCCTTCGGGAAGTTATGCCAGTGCCTCTCAAACTTGGTTGAAACACATGAGCCTGGTCTGAGAACAGTAGTTTTCAGCCAGGACTTTTTTCGTCTCTTCCTCCCACAAGCCAGACAGAGACGGGTAAAGTCACCGATCCACCACGAAGCGACATTTGTTAGACCTACAAACGTCAAACAGGGATCAGTGCAGGCGTCGTGACGCAACGTGCTGTAAACGCCCCCTTCAGAAGAGCCTCCAATGGGCCAATGCGGACTCTGTCCACTTGGCGGAGGTAGAGGACAGGCTATTTCCTATGGTGCGGCAGAAAGTTTTGGCTGCACCGCTGATAAACTACAGTGCAGTCTGGCTTCAGACATGCTCTAAATAACTGGTTAAGACGACTAATTCGCAACGGTTACACTCTGCAGTTTGCAGAGACGCCGTCCACGTTCAGTGGAGTTTTGGAGACAAAACTCACATCTTCAGCACAGGGCGCGGCGCTGCAGTTGGAACTACAGGAACTGTTAGCGAAAGACGTAATTTCCGGAGTCCCCCTCGGGAGACAAGAGGGCCGGCTTTTATTCAAAATACTTCCTTTTTCCAAAGAATCAGGCTGACTCAGGCAGTTTCAAGATTTGTCGATTTTCAACAAATGTATCACATGAGTCGTCCCTTCCATTTGCTGGTAGTAAAACGTATTCTCGAATACATGACACAGGGATGGGTTCATCTCAATCGATCGTAGAGACACATTTCCCACATTCCAATCATAAACGAACACAGGGAATTCCTCAGGTTTGCTTTCAAGAGGTTTGCTACCAGTACGACTGCATGACGTCGGTACGCTCTCGCTCTTTGCACCATCACGAAAGTTATCGGGCGGTGTTGCAACCGTTGCGTTCAAGGAGCATAAACATTCTGTTTTTTACTAGGCTCGACGATCGATTGCTTCTGTCTCGCTCCAAGAGGAAGCGGAAGCTCAGACTGGTGAATAACCTGTCCCGGTTCTAGTGTCGTAATTAGCTCCGCCCTTTAGCTCCGCCTATTGGATATCTCCCCGCGCGTCAGCGCCCTACTGAAAACCTTTTAGTCCACGCCCACCTACCGGATGGCCCACCCCTCGGGTCGATAAAACCCCTCGACCGAGGTGAAACTGCCTCTTCTTCATTCAGCCTCGACTGAGACCTTAGCTAAAATTGTCAAGATTTTTTGCTAATAATTATCCGAAGATTAAAGAAGATCCCAGAAGTCCTTGTTCAGCTCCCCACCCGCCCCACTCCCGCTGCTGTCCTGTGAGCTCTTCTCCGGAACCAGACAGTCAGACGGGCCGACATGCTACAAGCTATAATGTCGGGGGTTTGCTTCCGGGCGGGAAACTACTTGCTGAACGAGGCCATCGCTTCTCTGTTCTCAAGGGAACCGGAGAACGCGACGCTAGCTAGCCGCACTGGCCTCTCCCCTAAAGGGAGAACATGTAGCGGTGGCTAACCATGTCATCGGAAGCCTCATCAGCGGTGAGTGACGTCTTCATTTACTTAAGCCACAACCACGAAGAGAATGGTCGTTGTGGCGATGTTTTTCAGCATGAAAAGCTACAGAACGCACGCATTACCGTTAGTGCCCAAGGCCGCTAAGCAATGCTAACAGTAGCCCCGGCCTCATGTCTCTGGAGAGTAACGTGGCACGGATACCTTACCAAACGTCGCCGGGAAGCTTTTTCAATCATCAATAACTATAAGAAGTGATGTATGATGTGTTTTTATTTGGTTAAACCACGTCCAAAAAGAAAATGGTTCCTTGTGGTGTTGTTTTTGGCGCATGAAAAGCTACAGGAATGCACACCTGCTCTCAACGTAATCATAGAGCCTGCTACTTACGGTCAACATGCAGCCTTTTTTGCTAGCCGGCATGCTAGAAGCTGTTCGTGCCAACCCCTTCTCCGCCTAGGCCGAACGACCTAGCGGGCTTGAGGTACGGCACCACGTCGCAGCGACGTCCAGACCCGGTCTGGCCTCGCTTCCCGACCGTGACGGCACTCTGGAACGAGGCTGCTGCAGCGCCCGCAAAAATTCAAGGCCCCAGCAGCCTCCTTGTGGGAATCACGAGAGTGGAGGGCTTCACGGAGAAATGATGTTTTCTCTCATGTTTCGGGCTTGTCTGTGGGGCCGTGTAACCCCTCAGCCGCACGTACACACATGCTTCCCACCACAGACAGACTAGCCTACGGCAGTCGGGTGTCCACGAATAAAAACAGGTAACAATAAATAAATGTTTTGAGGTGGACCACTAGGGGGCTCTACTCACACCCAGTGGACCGAAGGCGTTACAGGATGTTTTATTGTGAAAGGTCCAGAGGACCGGATGTTGTATTGTGAGAGGTTTGATATATAAGGCGGTGTTGGGTGCTTCCCGCCAGTTTTTAGTAGGAGTTGATTAAAGTGAAGATCTGCATCCCGTCTTCTGTGTCGTCTCTTCACCGCCTCCTACACTGGTGACCCACGTGAACTGAATATGTCGACATCTGAAGGTCCAGCCAGCTCTCTTCAGCTGTCCGCTGCTGTGGAACCTCCACAGGCGGCCCCGCTCGCTTTTTCGGTGGCCGTTAAAATCCCGGACTTCTGGCTGCACGCCCCTCAGTCGTGGTTCGCCCACATCGAATCACAGTTTGCTCTTCGCGGGATTTCTGCAGACGACACCAAATACCACTATGTGGTCGCCTCGCTGAATCCGCTGTCAACCCAGCGGGTAATGAGCCTGCTCCAGGACCCTCCTGCACAAGGAAAGTACGACGCCCTCAAGCACCTCCTTCTGCGGAGTTACCGTATTTTCCGGTGTATAGGTCGCACCTTTTTATGGTTTTTCAAGGCCTGCGACCTATACACTGGTGCGACCTATTTATGGATTTTTTTTCCATATTTTTAGACCAATTTTTGGCTGAGTTATGGCCCTTTTTCCCTGTTGCATAAAATGGTGCAGTACCAGTTTCGGCCACCAGGGGGCAATGCACGTGCAGTACCAGTTTTGGCCACCAGGGGGCAGTGCAACTGCTCACAGTCAGCTCCACCTCCAGATGCTCCAGATGCTGCAGCTATCCACTGGTTTCCACAGCAACTGCAACTCTGAGCAGATCACCTTCAGCTGCAACTGATTTGTCATTTATTAACAAAAATTAAAGTGAGACACAGTCTTACAAAAAAGGCAGCCAACAAACATTTTTTTAGGAGTCTGTAGTTTAATTTTAATGATGTTGGTGGTATTTACATTTTGAAATAAGCTGATTTGTAATAATTTATTAACAAATATCAAAGTGAGACACAGTTTTACAAAAAAGGCAGCCAACAAACATTTTTTTAGGAGTCTGTAGTTTAATTTTAATGATGTTGGTGGTATTTACATTTTGAAATAAGCTGATTTGTAATAATTTATTAACAAATATCAAAGTGAGACACAGTTTTACAAAAAAGGCAGCCAACAAACATTTTTTTAGGAGTCTGTAGTTTAATTTTAATGATGTTGGTGGTATTTACATTTTGAAATAAGCTGATTTGTAATAATTTATTAACAAATATCAAAGTGAGACACAGTTTTACAAAAAAGGCAGCCAACAAACATTTTTTTAGGAGTCTGTAGTTTAATTTTAATGATGTTGGTGGTATTTACATTTTGAAATAAGCTGATTTGTAATAATTTATTAACAAATATCAAAGTGAGACACAGTTTTACAAAAAAGGCAGCCAACAAACATTTTTTTAGGAGTCTGTAGTTTAATTTTAATGATGTTGGTGGTATTTACATTTTGAAATAAGCTGATTTGTAATAATTTATTAACAAATATCAAAGTGAGACACAGTTTTACAAAAAAGGCAGCCAACAAACATTTTTTTAGGAGTCTGTAGTTTAATTTTAATGATGTTGGTGGTATTTACATTTTGAAATAAGCTGATTTGTAATAATTTATTAACAAATATCAAAGTGAGACACAGTTTTACAAAAAAGGCAGCCAACAAACATTTTTTTAGGAGTCTGTAGTTTAATTTTAATGATGTTGGTGGTATTTACATTTTGAAATAAGCTGATTTGTAATAATTTATTAACAAATATCAAAGTGAGACACAGTTTTACAAAAAAGGCAGCCAACAAACATTTTTTTAGGAGTCTGTAGTTTAATTTTAATGATGTTGGTGGTATTTACATTTTGAAATAAGCTGATTTGTAATAATTTATTAACAAATATCAAAGTGAGACACAGTTTTACAAAAAAGGCAGCCAACAAACATTTTTTTAGGAGTCTGTAGTTTAATTTTAATGATGTTGGTGGTATTTACATTTTGAAATAAGCTGATTTGTAATAATTTATTAACAAATATCAAAGTGAGACACAGTTTTACAAAAAAGGCAGCCAACAAACATTTTTTTAGGAGTCTGTAGTTTAATTTTAATGATGTTGGTGGTATTTACATTTTGAAATAAGCTGATTTGTAATAATTTATTAACAAATATCAAAGTGAGACACAGTTTTACAAAAAAGGCAGCCAACAAACATTTTTTTAGGAGTCTGTAGTTTAATTTTAATGATGTTGGTGGTATTTACATTTTGAAATAAGCTGATTTGTAATAATTTATTAACAAATATTAAAGTGAGACACAGTTTTACAAAAAAGGCAGCCAACAAACATTTTTTTAGGAGTCTGTAGTTTAATTTTAATGATGTTGGTGGTATTTACATTTTGAAATAAGCTGATTTGTAATAATTTATTAACAAATATCAAAGTGAGACACAGTTTTACAAAAAAGGCAGCCAACAAACATTTTTTTAGGAGTCTGTAGTTTAATTTTAATGATGTTGGTGGTATTTACATTTTGAAATAAGCTGATTTGTAATAATTTATTAACAAATATCAAAGTGAGACACAGTTTTACAAAAAAGGCAGCCAACAAACATTTTTTTAGGAGTCTGTAGTTTAATTTTAATGATGTTGGTGGTATTTACATTTTGAAATAAGCTGATTTGTAATAATTTATTAACAAATATCAAAGTGAGACACAGTTTTACAAAAAAGGCAGCCAACAAACATTTTTTTAGGAGTCTGTAGTTTAATTTTAATGATGTTGGTGGTATTTACATTTTGAAATAAGCTGATTTGTAATAATTTATTAACAAATATCAAAGTGAGACACAGTTTTACAAAAAAGGCAGCCAACAAACATTTTTTTAGGAGTCTGTAGTTTAATTTTAATGATGTTGGTGGTATTTACATTTTGAAATAAGCTGATTTGTAATAATTTATTAACAAATATCAAAGTGAGACACAGTTTTACAAAAAAGGCAGCCAACAAACATTTTTTTAGGAGTCTGTAGTTTAATTTTAATGATGTTGGTGGTATTTACATTTTGAAATAAGCTGATTTGTAATAATTTATTAACAAATATCAAAGTGAGACACAGTTTTACAAAAAAGGCAGCCAACAAACATTTTTTTAGGAGTCTGTAGTTTAATTTTAATGATGTTGGTGGTATTTACATTTTGAAATAAGCTGATTTGTAATAATTTATTAACAAATATTAAAGTGAGACACAGTGCGACCTAGGTGCGACCTATACCTATTTTTTTATTTTTTTCAACAAGATGGCCGCGCTCAGACCAGCCGCAGCTTCATGGGCTCCCAGAACATCCCCAGTTTTTAGTAGTTTTAATAGTGTTTTTGTACCTGACTCTGCGCGTTTTTTGCGGGTGAATTATAGCCGAACTGAGCTGTTGAGAATTGGAGCGGATTTACCACAAGGCACAGCTGAAATCAGCAACGAACTCAAATCAGAGCTCGGAAGATTGGATCTGCTTAGATCATCTTTCTGGAAGCAGATGCGCGGAGGAAAGAAAAGAAAGCGGTGCTCTCGAGGGAAAAAGCGTGGCTGTCGAGCAGGAATTATGACGAGACTGCGGGCAGACGCTAAAACCGGGAGACCCCCGATGCCGGCTCTTTTCCTGTCCAACGTGCGTTCGCTCGACAACAAGATGGATTTGCTTCGTCTGAGAGTAACAACGTCGGAGGAGATGAGGAGATGTTCGGTGCTTTGCCTCACGGAAACATGGATCAATGAGGACACTCCTGACTCTGTTTATGAGTTGGATAATAAGCTATTTTTCAGAACGGACCGGTGCATCGAGACTACGGGGAAAACGCGAGGCGGAGGCGTCTGCATTTACGTTAACAAAGACTGGTGCACGAACTGTGCCGTTATCAGCAGGATCTGCTCAGCTGCTGTGGAGCTTTTAACAATAAGATGTCGGCCACATTATCTTCCCCGCGACTATTCAGCGATAATAATAAGCAATGTTTACATAGCACCCGATGCTAATGCCAACGACGCCCAGGGAGAAATTCATGACTTACTCACCTCGCTGCAGTGTAAATATCCTGAGGGGTTTTTCATTGTTTCCGGGGACTTCAATCACGTAGATTTACGTGTCATTCTTCCAACCTTCAATCAGCACGTTTTCACAGCAACACGAGGAAATAAGACACTAGACCAGGTCTACACGAATGTGAAGGGGGCGTACACGGCGAAGCCACGCCCACCGCTCGGGGCTTCCGACCATCGCTCCCTGCTATTGGTCCCTAGACAGCTCCCCCCACTCAGACGTCACAAGCCGGAACAAAGAGTGATCACATCGTGGCGCCAAGATAGTTCCCCCATGCTAAGAGACTGCTTTGAAAACACAAACTGGTCTGTCTTCAAAGAGGCAGCTACGAATGGAAGTTCAGTTGACCTGGAACTTTATGCTTCCTCAGTCCTGGGTTACATCAGTACATGTGCTGAAAATGTATCCATAAGAAAGTGTGTTAAATTTTACCCCAATCAAAAACCCTGGCTAAATAAGGATGTCCGCACCCTGCTGGCAGCCAGGGACACTGCATTCAAGTCTAAAGATACTGAGGAGTTGAGAAAGTGCAGGAGAGAACTGGATGATGGCATAAAGAAGGCCAAAGCCGCGTATGCACAGAGGATCGAGGGACAGTTCACCTCACATGATCCAAGGAGCATGTGGCAGGGCATCAAATGCTTAACAGACTACAAGGGCAAAAGCAAACAATGCCCCAGGGACCCATCCCTGCCTGATGCCCTCAATAAGTTTTATGCACGTTTTGATGATCCAAACAGACCAACTAGCACCAGACTCAACTCATCACCAGACGAGGAGCACCTCAAAGTGACCGCAGCAGAAGTGAGAGGTAGTCTCAGAAGGATCAACCCTCATAAAGCTACGGGTCCAGACAACATCCCAGGGAAAGTTCTGAAGGAATGTGCGGACCAGCTCTGTGAGGTGCTGGCTGACATCTTCACCACCTCACTTTCACTGGAGTCAGTTCCCACCTGCCTGAAGACTGCCACCATCATCCCAGTCCCAAAAAGCTCCACAGTGACTGGTCTGAATGACTATAGACCGGTGGCTCTCACCCCGATAGTCGCTAAATGTTTTGAGAAACTGGTCATGTCCCACATCAAGACAACCGTCAACATCAGCGAGGACCCTCATCAATATGCATACCGTGAGAACCGATCAACAGAGGACGCCATCTCCTCTGTGGTCCACACTGCTCTCACCCACCTGGATCAGAAGGACTCATACGTGCGTCTGCTCTTTGTGGACTTCACATCTGCCTTCAACACCATGATCCCCCAAACTCTGATAGACAAACTATCCACACTTGGACTAAGCCCCTCTATTTGTAACTGGGTCTTAGACTTCTTAACAAACAGACCACAGTCCGTGAAGATCCACAACTTCTCCTCTTCCACCATCACCCTCAGCACTGGCTCTCCTCAAGGATGTGTGCTGAGCCCTCTTCTGTTCACTCTGCTCACATATGATTGTACAGCCACACTTCCAGGCTGTCATATTGTTAAGTTTGCAGATGATACAGCTGTGGTGGGATGCATCACAGATAATGATGAATCCAGCTACAGACAGGAGGTGGAACATCTGGAGAGCTGGTGCAAAGAGAACAACCTTCACATGAATGTGAAGAAGACGAAGGAGATGATTGTGGACTTCAGAAGGAACAAACACACCCACACCCCACTGTATATAGGTGGATCTGCGGTGGAGGTGGTCTCCAGTTACAAGTACCTGGGTGTACACTTGAATGATAACCTCAGCTGGAGCAATAACACCACCAGCCTGATCAAGAAAGGTCATCAGAGACTCTACTTCCTCAGACGGCTGAGACGAGCCGGTCTGAGAAGCTCAGTCCTCACCTCGTTCTACAGGTGTGCAGTGGAGAGCGTCCTGTGCTCCAGCATCAACGTGTGGCATGGAGGCTGCACAGTTGCAGAGAGGAAAGCTCTACAAAGAGTGGTGAAGGCTGCACAGAAGTCTGTGGGAGTCAGTCTCCCCACCATCACAGACATCTACACCTCCAGATGCAGAAAAAGAGCCACCTGCATCATGAAAGACCTCACTCACCCAGCACACTCACTCTTTGCACCACTCCCCTCGGGACGGAGGTTGAGGAGCATCAAATGTAGAACCACTAGACTGAGGAACAGCTTCTACCCTGAGGCTGTCAGACTCATGAATAAATAAATAATAAGAATAAACACTGCAAAATGTCACATCATGCTGATACTGATCTGTTTCTTGTTGCTGCGTTCATCTGTGACTATCTGCGTTCATCTGTGACCATCTGCTCATGTTCGTGCTGCTGTTTATAATGATGTTTTTCTACTACATTAGGGCTTAGTGTATTACTAGCTGATGTCTCTCTTAGTTAATCCTAGATGTTATTATTGTTTTTCTCTTGCATTTGTTGTTGGATGTAACTGGGACCCTGTGTACATAATCTCGTTTTCAACACATGTACTACATGCGGTGCAAATGACAATAAATTCTCTCTGACTCTGACTCTCTGATACACCGGTGCGACCTATACACCAGTGCGACCTATTTACGGATTTTTCCAGTTGATTGATAAATATTAGACACTGCGACCTATACAACGGTGTGACCTATACACCGGAAAATACGGTACTCACTTTCAGACGCGGAGCGCGCTGAGAAACTTTTTTCCCTCTCCGGTTTGGGCGATGGCACAGCTCTTGAGCTCATGGAAAGCATGTTGTCTTTGAGGGGATCAGCAGACTGTGAGTTTCTCTTCCTCCACCTCTTCCTCCGCCAGCTCCCGGCTCCAGTGCGCACCGCCCTGGCCAACTCCCCGTTTCTGCAGCAGAAGGATTACCGCTCGCTGGCCGACGAAGCCGACCGCATCCTGCTGGCTGCGAGGACCTTCGCGGTCCAGGCGGCGGTCCCCGGATCTCCAGCAGCGCCCGAGCTTCAAGCAACGCCCTCAGCGCCGGACGAGCCATCGGTGGTAGCAGGGGTCGCTACCCGCAGGCGGACAGGAGCCACCTTTTGTTTCTACCACCAGCGCTTTGGCGCCAAAGCACGACGATGCATCCCACCGTGCAGCTTCAAGCCGCAGGGAAACGAGAACGCCAGCGGCCGCTAGCAGTCGCGGCCGTTGGCGACAAGGAAAGGCTGCTTTTCATCGAAGACTCGAGGTCGGGGAGGCGGTTCCTGGTGGACTCTGGTTCGCAGAAGAGCCTCGTTCCCCCGACTGGCTCCGACAGGTTGGCAGAAGGCTGCGGGCCGATGCTAACCGCGGCTAATGGCTCTCCCATCAAGACGTTTGGCGAAAGGTTGGTGACTGTGTGTTTCCATGAACGGGACTTCCAGTGGAACTTTGTGGTAGCTGCTAGCTCAGTCCCTATTTTAGGGGCTGATTTTCTTTGTGCTCACGGGCTCCTTGTTGATGTTGCTAACAGACGTTTGATCGACGCTGTGTCTTTTTCGTCACTGCCTTGTGCGACGCGAGGAGCTGGGCCTTTAATGCATGCTAACTTTTTAGCTTCGGGTAATGTGTTTCAGCGTTTATTGTCTGAATTCCCCTCGCTGACTGTTCCTGATTTTGCAAACACAAACACAAAACATGGGGTCGAACATTATATTCCCACAACGGGCCCCCCGGTGTTCGCACGTGCACGCCGCCTCGATGCTACTAAGCTAGCAATAGCACAGGAAGAGTTTGCTAACATGGAGCGTTTAGGCATCGTGCAACGCTCAAACAGTCCGTGGGCCTCCCCCCTCCACATGGTGCCCAAGGCAGATGGCAAATGGCGTCCATGTGGGGATTTCCGCCGCCTTAATAACATCACAGAGAACGATCGTTATCCCATCCCCCACATCCAGGATTTTTCAGTGCACCTGGCTGGGACCTCCATTTTTTCTAAAGTAGATTTAGTACGGGGGTACCACCAGGTTCCTGTGCATGTGGAGGATGTCCCTAAGACCGCTGTTATCACGCCTTTCGGCCTGTTTGAGTTTTTGCGCATGCCTTTTGGTCTTAAAGGTGCAGCACAAACATTTCAGCGGTTGATGGATTCAGTCCTAAGGGGATTGTCCTTCGTATTTGTGTACCTGGACGACATCCTGGTGGCTAGCAGCTCGGCTGAACAGCACATGTCCCACCTCCGTGAGGTTTTTCAGCGCCTAGCAGCACATGGCCTGATTGTAAATACAGCAAAATGCCAGTTTGGGCTGCCAGTCATTGACTTTTTGGGCCACCGCATTTCTGCAAGTGCTGTCCCATTACCAAACAAAGTGCAGGCTGTGTCCGATTTCCCACAGCCCCAGTCTGTTAAAGCGCTACAATAATTTTTGGGAATGGTTAATTTCTATAACCGTTTCCTCCCCAGGGCAGCACAACTGCTGCGACCTCTCTATGGAGCGCTGAAAAAGAAAAAGCCCAACGACAGTGTTGACCCGTAGGCGTGAGCATATCACTCCCATCCTGGCGTCCCTTCACTGGCTCCCTGTGCACTACAGAATTCATTTTAAACTTTTGCTATTTGTTTTTAAATGCCTGAACAACCTTGCCCCACCATATCTGTCTGAGCTGCTTCAGCCCTACTGCCCTCCCCGATCTCTAAGATCAGCTGATCAGTTGCTGCTGACAGTGCCCAAAACTAGGCTGAAGTTCAGAGGTGACAGAGCGTTTTCTGTCGCTGCTCCCAGGTTGTGGAACAATTTGCCACTGAGTGTCAGACAGGCCTCCTCTCTTCCTGTTTTTAAATCCCTTTTAAAAACACACTTTTATACCTTGGCTTTTAACACGTGATCTTGTTCTTTTATGGCATTTTAACCCACCTGCAGTGAGACTGGTATATGTATTTTTATTTTTGTATGCTGCTTTTTTTTAAATCGTTTTAGTTAGCTATCTTTTGTTTTACTGTACAGCACTTTGGCTAACCCTGCGGTTTTTAAAATGTGCTATATAAATAAAGCTGATTGATTGATTGATTGACTGGACGCCAGAACGCCTGCAGGCATTTGGTGAGGCTAAAGCTGCACTGGCCACTGCTGCCCTTTTGGCCCATCCATCCCCAGCGGCACAAATAGCTTTAACAACAGACGCATCTGATGTTGCGGTGGGGGCTGTGTTAGAACAGCAGGTTTCCGGGGTTTGGCAGCCGCTTGCATTTTTCAGCCGTACGCTGCGGGACAATGAGCTTAAATACAGTGTTTTTGACAGAGAGTTGCTGGCGCTTTACCTGGCCACACGCCATTTCAGGTTTTTCCTGGAGGGCCGCCGGTTCACTGCATATGTTGACCACAAACCCTTGGTGTTTGCTATGTCGAAAATTTCTGACCCCTGGTCTGCTCGCCAGCAACGCCACCTCGCAGCGGTGTCTGAATTTACTACAGACATTCAGCATGTGGCTGGAAAATCCAACGTGGTGGCCGACTGTCTCTCCCGGGTGCTGATCTCTCCCGTGTACGTTGGCATCGATTTTTCTGCTATGGCTGCGGACCAACGTAGCGACGCAGAAATACTCGAGCTCCAGTCCGGCCCCACAGGCCTCGAGTTGGAGGAAAGGCAGGTGAATGACGGAGGTCCTCTCCTGCTCTGTGACGTATCTACAGGCAGGCCCCGCCCCCTGGTTCCAGTTTCATGGCGACGCCGCGTTTTTGACTCCTTACATTCCCTTTCTCACCCAGGTGTTAGAGCCTCTGTGAAACTGGTCAGCTCAAAGTTTGTTTGGCCCGGTCTGCGTAAAGCAGTTAAGGAGTGGGCAGCAGCGTGTGTCCCATGCCAGCGTGCTAAGGTTAACAGGCACACCAAAGCACCTTTGGAACCCTTCTCCATCCCAGGTCGGCGGTTTGATCATGTGCACGTAGACCTAGTAGGCCCTCTGCCTCCATCACAGGGTTTTACTCATCTGCTGACTATGATAGACCGGACCACCAGGTGGCCTGAGGTGGTTCCTCTGACGTCCACAACATCTGCAGTGGTGGCCCGGGCATTTTTGTCTACCTGGGTTGCGCGTTTTGGCCCCCCTTCAGACATTACATCGGACAGGGGCCCGCAGTTTGTTTCTGAGCTTTGGTCTACCATGGCCAAGGGTCTGGGGACTAACGTTCACAGGACCACCGCTTACAACCCCCAAGCTAATGGTTTGTGTGAACGGTTTCACAGGTCATTGAAAGCTGCACTGCGTGCTGCATTGACCGGTGACAACTGGATTGACCGTCTTCCCTGGGTTTTGTTGGGTTTACGTACCGCAACCAAAGAGGACCTGAGCTCTTCCCCGGCTGAACTGGTTTACGGTCAGCCTGTGCGCGTCCCCGGTGAGTTTTTACCTGAGGTACCCTCACCACAGTTCGCTCCACCGTTGCACCATTTTTCATCTCAGGAGGGCTCTTTTCGTGTCCCTGGCCCGGTACACCATTGTTTACCGCAGTCATTTGTCCCTAAGAGTCTGGAGTCCTCTAAATTTGTTTTTGTCAAACACAATGCACACAGGACACCACTACAGCCTTTGTATGATGGACCGTTTCGGGTTCTTCAACCAGGTCCAAAACACTTCCTTTTAGATTTAGGGGGTCGTACTGAGACTGTCTGTATCGATAGGCTTAAACCAGCTCATGTTATGTCAGATGATCAGGTTGTTACGGCCCAGGCTCCTCGCAGGGGCAGACCTCCATCCACATTGCTAACGGACTGCGGTCCTCCTTCCAGAGACTCTCAACGTCCATTGGAGCCCGAATCTTCTGCAGGCCCTCCTCGTAGCCCTCCGCTTCATCAGACTGGTTCTGCAGGGCCCAGGTTCAGCCGTTCTGGTCGTTTGATCAAACCTAAAATGCTGGACTAGTGATGGACCTTACTGGGTGTTCTGGGGGGGCGTGTGTGGTGGACCACTAGGGGGCTCTACTCACACCCAGTGGACCGAAGGCGTTACAGGATGTTTTATTGTGAAAGGTCCAGAGGACCGGATGTTGTATTGTGAGAGGTTTGATATATAAGGCGGTGTTGGGTGCTTCCCGCCAGTTTTTAGTAGGAGTTGGTTAAAGTGAAGATCTGCATCCCGTCTTCTGTGTCGTCTCTTCACCGCCTCCTACAGTTTCATGTTTGCTGAACCTGTTAATGTGTAGTCAGTGCCGGGTAAAGCCCCCGCCCGCTGCCTCTCATAAAATCAAATGTCGCTGGCCCAGCTTAAACGCTGCCCAGCAGAGGACACGAACAGGTAATTAAACATCCATCCGTCAGGTTTTTATGCCTCGTGTCGCGCAGACGAAGCTGTGTAAAAATCACAGTTCGCTGCCTCTCATAAAATCAAATGTCGCCGGCCCAGCTTAAACGCTGCCCAGCAGAGGACACAAAAGGTAATTAAACATCCATCCGCTATGTTTTTTATGCCGCGTGTCGCGCAGACGAAGCCGTGTAAAAATCACAGCCCGCTAATCCGTGTATCATTCGTTCATTTGTGTTTTCGTTTGAAACAAAAATGAAAAAAACAAAAAACCACTTGTTTTTTCGTTTTTCGTTTATTGAACAAAAACAAAAAAACGGATTACAAACCGTTATCCGATTTCCGATTTTGTGCACAAAACGAAAATGGAAAAAACGGATAACGACGGGTCAGTTTCGATTTTGTAATTTCTTTTATTGACAGCGGATATGACCCGGAAGTTCTCTCTGCCCCGGGAGGGAGGGAGGAGGGGGGGCGGCAGTGATCAGTAGTGATTCGCGAGCGACGCGTTTGCTACACAGAAACGTTGTTGTCCTGTCAAGTTTTGTTGTATACAGGTAGTCCCCGACTTACGAGCGCTCTGACTTACGAGGTCCCGGACTTACGAGCATGCATCTCATTAA
>JBBPBX010075802.1:0-17265 GCA_038048925.1 Garcialebias charrua | reverse complement strand
GAATTTAATACATTTGTGTCACATACAAAACAGTTTTGCATCGCTTTGCAATCCTTTGAACGAGAACGTGCGCGGCCGCTGGGGCTGGGACAGGCGGGGGCGTGGGTTAGGAGCGTGAGAAGCTCTGTTTTTATTGGCTGGTTAACGGCGGGTCACTGTGGCTTTTTAGAAATGCTTTTAGTAACACCTGGAGAAGCAAGGGGACTATAGTTTTTTCAGAGATTACTTTGTCTAACATCAGTTTGTCAGGAGATAGTGACAGAGTGAAGAAATTATGTTAAAAATATATTTTTAGAAAACTTACAGACTGCTCTACAGAAACTGCAGACTGCACCTTTAAATTTCAAAAACATATTAGCGCAAAGAAAAAGAGCTATCCACAACAGGTAAGATACTAATTGTTCATAACGTTTGCACAAAGCCCCATCAACAGATTTGAACTATTCATTTGGTTTACAAATACAAAAAGTTAACATCTTGCAGTTATATACTTGCTCACAGTATTGCGTTAACAGCAACCTACATAATGTAAACCCTTCACTTTGTCTCATCAGTTCCTGTTTCCCCTCTTTGTCCCGTCTGCTCTCACCGACTGCTGGAGTTTGGCAGTGATGGTTTTGACGCTGTCGGGGTCCCAGATGACTATGTCAGCATCGGAGCCCGCGGCGATGCGGCCCTTGCGTGCAGTTCATTTCAAATAGCTCGTTCCCTCGGTGCACGTGCTGCTGTTCTTCTGAAGCAAGCCTTTCATGGTGTGTTCATCAGGATCAGTACGAGCAGCCATGCCGCCGCTGGTCTGTGTGGTTTAGCCAGAGACAAAGCTGAACTCTTCAGGGAACGCTACACGATCTTACAACAGGTTTGTGTCGTCTGCTCTTCAGCCTGGTTTGATCTCTGATCGTTCTCCTGTGTGTCGTCTGCTTGTTGACTTCAT
Organism: Garcialebias charrua; assembly: GCA_038048925.1. Taxonomy (NCBI): domain Eukaryota; kingdom Metazoa; phylum Chordata; class Actinopteri; order Cyprinodontiformes; family Rivulidae; genus Garcialebias; species Garcialebias charrua. The sequence continues at coordinate 16,331 of JBBPBX010075802.1, read as the reverse complement.
GTGTTTGTTTGCAGCGTACGCATCGCCACGAGCTCTTCACTCCACCAGCCATAGGAGCTGCCGTTGAGGAAGGCCAAAACAAATTTCAGGTATAACATCTGAAACCAGCTGTGATGACAGATTGTTGTTGTCAGCTCCCACTGGAGCGGCTCCATCTGAGTGTGAAGCGACTGGGAGGAGAACCAGCACCTCCAGGTCTGAGGACATGGTCCTCAGGTGGAAACGGGTGGATTGTTCTCTTCAGGTCAGGGTGAGGTTCTCCCTCAAGTGGAGGAGTTCAAGTATCTCAGGGTTTTGTTCACGAGTGAGGGAAGAATGGAGAGTGACTGGTGCAGTGTCTGCAATATTGTGGACTCTGTACCGGTCTGTTGTGGTGAAGAGAGAGCTGAGCTTTAAGGCAAAACTCTTTGTTTACTGGTCAGTCTATGTTCCTACCCTCACTATGAACTCTGGGTAGTGATGAAAGAATGAGATTGTGGATACAGGAGGTTGAAATGAGTTTCCTCTGCAGCTGGGCTCTCCCTTAGGATGAGAAGTTCAGTTATCAGGAGAGAGAACCACTGCTCCTCCACATCGAGAGGAGCCACTTGAGGTGGTTCAGCATCTGGTAAGGATGCTCCCTGGGCGCCTCCTTAGGGAGGTGTTTCAGGCATGTCGACTGGGAGGAGACCCCGGGGAAGACCAGGACACACTGGACAGACTATGTTTCTCCAGCTTGTCCTGGGAACACCATGGGGTCCTCCCAGAAGAGGTGGCTGCTCAAGCTGCTGCCCCCCAACAACTGGATGGATGATTTAAAGTCTAAACTGAACTGACTTCCTGTTATTTAATTTAGATTTTTAATTGTTGTTAATAGTGGTGCACCGATAAATCGGCCGGCAAATTGGCCCCGATTTCCTTCATTTTGGGAAGTCGGGGCCAATGCTTGCATGAGAAACCGATTTTACCGATTTTTTTTAGTCTAAAATGTCTAGATACCCTGATGCATGCTCAATAATCCAGGTAGAAAAATCTAAAAATGCTAAGTCTGGTCCTCTGGACATTCAAAAAATAAAACAAAGCATCTAAACTTCGTTTATATTTCAGAGCACTACCTTGAGACCAGTTAAAACAAGTTTGTATTGTTTCTAGAATCTAAAAAAGCTAAGTCTGGTCCTCTGGACATTCAAAAAAAACAAAAAAACAAAACAAAGCAAAAAATTGTAGAAACGTTTCGTCTTTCGTCCGAAAGACTTCCTCAGTCTTCCTCGGACTGAGGAAGTCTTTCGGACGAAAGACGAAACGTTTCTACAATTTTTTGCTTTGTTTTGTTTTTTTGTTTTTTTTGAATGTCCAGAGGACCAGACTTAGCTTTTTTAGATTTTTCTACCTGGATTATTGAGCATGCATCAGGGTGTTTCTAGAATATTGTTCAAGGGTCTGTTTTTCAACAAAATAAAATTGAAATGTGAAGGTGCATTGTGACCGTACAACATCGAACAGTGTTGCTGATTAAACTAAATCGGGATCGGCAGGTCAGACTTTGTAGAAATGGGTGATCGGTCAAAAAACTGCAATCGGTGCACCCCTAGTTGTTAACTTCCTGTTGTTGAACGTGTTCTCCAGCTGAGGACGATTGAAGCTTTGCTCGGCAGCACAGCGAAACTTGGCGAGGTGATTGTGCTCGGAATGATCACGCAGCTGAAAGAGGTAAAACGCTGAATCGTCTGAAAACGTTCTTTGTTTGGCTTTTTGTCTTGAACGTGTCTCGACGTGTCTTTAAGGGCAAGTTTTACCTGGAGGACCCGAGTGGAACAGTCCAACTGGACATGTCCAAAGCCATATCCTTTGAACGGCGTCAGAACTTTGTAAACCAATGGGTTTTCATGTATTCCATTTTGTTCATGTCTTTTAAACCAGTTCCTTAGCTCCTTTCGCACCAGTTTCATAATGGGCTGTACACAGAATCCTGCTTTGTACTGGCGGAAGGTAAGATATGGAACGCATCATCAGATAAAGTAGGATCCCAAATAGCTGTAACATGTGTTTGACATGTAGAGCTGAAGGAGAGTTACCCTCTCTGTCCTGTAGGTTGGTATGAGGACTCCGTGTTTCACGTCAACGGCTTCGGGTTTCCACCAACAGAGCTGTCATCATCTACAAGGTCAGTGAGTTCACATCCTAAAAGACGACATGGGACTTAAAGCTTTGCTGTGCAGCTTCCTCTCTGTGGATGTCAACTTGTTGGACTAATGCTACATTTTGGGAGCATCGGTTAAGTCTTACATCAGTAAAGTTTAATTTATTTAACTTGTTATTTCTGATGCACTTAAAATGCTGCACAGTAACTTTAAGAGTGTTTTATCTGTAATACAATATGTTTTTATGTTAGAGCGCCATGTGAAGGATGAAATATCCAAAACATTATACTTTAAGATTTTATAATCTGAGTAATGTTATTTGTTAAACTGCAATAAGTGTAAGGTTAATTAGTGCATATTTAATTATTTATTTATTTCATTTCACCTTTATGTCAGCAGACACAAACACTAAGAACAAATTCTTATTTGCAGAGCTGGCCTGGCAGCACCTACAGGTTCTTGTAGGGTCGAGGGAAGGAAATGAAATATAGAAGTCAATAACAAGGAGACAAATTTTTTAACAACAGTTTATTGTCAAAGTTAAAGGACAACATTACTAAGAAAACTTCTTCTTCTTCTTTCAGCTTTTCCCTTTTCAGGGGTTGCCACAGCGAGTCATCCACCTCACTCTGACCTCACTCCAACTACCTTCATGTCCTCTCTAACTGCATCCATATGTCTCCTCTGTGTCTTTTTCCTGGCAGCTGCATTTCTAACATCCTTCTACCAATATACCCACTGTCCCTCCTCTGGACATGTCCAAACCACTGTCCCTCCTCTGGACATGTCCAAACCATCTCAGTCTGGCCTCCCTAACTTTATCTCCCAGTTGTTCAACATGTGCTGTACCTCTGATGATCTCATTCCTGATCTTATCCATCCTTGTCACTCCTAAGGAGAACCTCAGCATCTTCATTTCTGCTACTTCCAGTTCTTTCTCCTGTCTTTTTGTCCATGTCTCTGTCTCCAGACCATACAACATAGCTGGTCTCACCACTGTCTTGTAAACTTTTCCTTTGACCTTTGCTGACACCTTTTTGTCACAAATCACTCCTGAAACTTTTCTCCATCCACTCCATCCTGCCTGGACTCTCTTCTTCACCTCTTTACCACATTCCCCATTTTCCTGGACAGTGGACCCCAAGTACTTGAAGTCCTGCACCTTTGTGACCTCTGACCCTTGTAGCCTCACTGTTCCACTGGCCTCCCTCTCATTCACACACATGTACTCTGTCTTACTACGGCTGACTTTCATTCCTCTTCTTTCAAGTGCATACCTCCACCTCTCCAAGTTCTCTTCCACCTGTTCCCTGTTCTCACCACAGATCACAATGTCATCTGCAAACATCATAGTCCATGGGGATTCCTGCCTGACCTCATCTGTTAGTCGGTCCATCACCAGAGCAAACAAGAAGGGGCTCAGAGCAGATCCTTGATGCACTCCCACCTCCACCTTGAAGCTATCTCCATACATGTCCTGCTGTCCTCATACATGTCCTGCTGTCTTCATACATGTCCTGCTGTCTTCATACATGTCCTGCTGTCCTCATACATGTCCTGCTGTCCTCATACATGTCCTGCTGTCTTCATACATGTCCTGCTGTCCTCATACATGTCCTGCTGTCCTCATACATGTCCTGCTGTCTTCATACATGTCCTGCTGTCCTCATACATGTCCTGCTGTCCTCATACATGTCCTGCTGTCCTCATACATGTCCTGCTGTCTTCATACATGTCCTGCTGTCCTCATACATGTCCTGCTGTCTTCATACATGTCCTGCTGTCCTCATACATGTCCTGCTGTCTTCATACATGTCCTGCTGTCCTCATACATGTCCTGCTGTCCTCATACATGTCCTGCTGTCCTCATACATGTCCTGCTGTCCTCATACATGTCCTGCTGTCCTCATACATGTCCTGCTGTCCTCATACATGTCCTGCTGTCCTCATACATGTCCTGCTGTCCTCATACATGTCCTGCTGTCCTCATACATGTCCTGCTGTCCTCATACATGTCCTGCTGTCCTCATACATGTCCTGCTGTCCTCATACATGTCCTGCTGTCCTCATACATGTCCTGCTGTCCTCATACATGTCCTGCTGTCCTCATACATGTCCTGCTGTCCTCATACATGTCCTGCTGTCTTCATACATGTCCTGCTGTCTTCATACATGTCCTGCTGTCCTCATACATGTCCTGCTGTCCTCATACATGTCCTGCTGTCTTCATACATGTCCTGCTGTCTTCATACATGTCCTGCTGTCTTCATACATGTCCTGCTGTCTTCATACATGTCCTGCTGTCCTCATACATGTCCTGCTGTCCTCATACATGTCCTGCTGTCCTCATACATGTCCTGCTGTCTTCATACATGTCCTGCTGTCTTCATACATGTCCTGCTGTCCTCATACATGTCCTGCTGTCCTCATACATGTCCTGCTGTCCTCATACATGTCCTGCTGTCCTCATACATGTCCTGCTGTCCTCATACATGTCCTGCTGTCCTCATACATGTCCTGCTGTCCTCATACATGTCCTGCTGTCTTCATACATGTCCTGCTGTCTTCATACATGTCCTGCTGTCCTCATACATGTCCTGCTGTCCTCATACATGTCCTGCTGTCCTCATACATGTCCTGCTGTCCTCATACATGTCCTGCTGTCTTCATACATGTCCTGCTGTCTTCATACATGTCCTGCTGTCCTCATACATGTCCTGCTGTCTTCATACATGTCCTGCTGTCCTCATACATGTCCTGCTGTCTTCATACATGTCCTGCTGTCTCATACATGTCCTGCTGTCCTCATACATGTCCTGCTGTCTTCATACATGTCCTGCTGTCTTCATACATGTCCTGCTGTCTTCATACATGTCCTGCTGTCTTCATACATGTCCTGCTGTCCTCATACATGTCCTGCTGTCTTCATACATGTCCTGCTGTCTTCATACATGTCCTGCTGTCTTCATACATGTCCTGCTGTCCTCATACATGTCCTGCTGTCCTCATACATGTCCTGCTGTCTTCATACATGTCCTGCTGTCTTCATACATGTCCTGCTGTCTTCATACATGTCCTGCTGTCCTCATACATGTCCTGCTGTCTTCATACATGTCCTGCTGTCCTCATACATGTCCTGCTGTCTTCATACATGTCCTGCTGTCTTCATACATGTCCTGCTGTCTTCATACATGTCCTGCTGTCTTCATACATGTCCTGCTGTCCTCATACATGTCCTGCTGTCTTCATACATGTCCTGCTGTCTTCATACATGTCCTGCTGTCTCATACATGTCCTGCTGTCTTCATACATGTCCTGCTGTCTTCATACATGTCCTGCTGTCCTCATACATGTCCTGCTGTCCTCATACATGTCCTGCTGTCTTCATACATGTCCTGCTGTCCTCATACATGTCCTGCTGTCTTCATACATGTCCTGCTGTCTTCATACATGTCCTGCTGTCTTCATACATGTCCTGCTGTCTTCATACATGTCCTGCTGTCTTCATACATGTCCTGCTGTCTTCATACATGTCCTGCTGTCCTCATACATGTCCTGCTGTCCTCATACATGTCCTGCTGTCTTCATACATGTCCTGCTGTCTTCATACATGTCCTGCTGTCTTCATACATGTCCTGCTGTCTTCATACATGTCCTGCTGTCTTCATACATGTCCTGCTGTCTTCATACATGTCCTGCTGTCTTCATACATGTCCTGCTGTCCTCATACATGTCCTGCTGTCTTCATACATGTCCTGCTGTCCTCATACATGTCCTGCTGTCCTCATACATGTCCTGCTGTCCTCATACATGTCCTGCTGTCCTCATACATGTCCTGCTGTCCTCATACATGTCCTGCTGTCTTCATACATGTCCTGCTGTCTTCATACATGTCCTGCTGTCTTCATACATGTCCTGCTGTCTTCATACATGTCCTGCTGTCTTCATACATGTCCTGCTGTCTTCATACATGTCCTGCTGTCTTCATACATGTCCTGCTGTCTTCATACATGTCCTGCTGTCTTCATACATGTCCTGCTGTCCTCATACATGTCCTGCTGTCCTCATACATGTCCTGCTGTCTTCATACATGTCCTGCTGTCTTCATACATGTCCTGCTGTCTTCATACATGTCCTGCTGTCCTCATACATGTCCTGCTGTCCTCATACATGTCCTGCTGTCCTCATACATGTCCTGCTGTCTTCATACATGTCCTGCTGTCTTCATACATGTCCTGTACCAGTCTAACATACTTTTCTGCCACTCCAGATTTCCTCATGCAATACCACACCTCCTCTCTTGGCACCCTGTCATATGCTTTTTCTAAATCCACAAACACACAATGGAGTTCTTTCTGACCCTCTCTGTACTTCTCTATCAACATCCTCAAAGCAAAGATGGCATCTGTGGTGCTCTTTCTTGGCATGAAACCATACTGCTGCTCACAGATAGTCACCTCTTGTCTAAGCCTTCCTTCCACAACTCTCTCCCAGATCTTCATTGTGTGGCTCATCAACTTAATTCCTCTGTAGTTGCTACAACTCTGTACATCACCCTTGTTCTTAAAAATGGGAACCAGCACACAGAAAACCTTTACATGAATCTTTAAAGGGGACCACATATTCAAAATTCACTTTTTAAAGTTTTTTTAATCAACTTTGCGTATGTACTTCATAAAAAACAGTCCTAGTGGCAAAAAAATGCACCCAGTGGTTTATTTACTCTAGTAAATTTATTTTACTTTGATAAGATACGTTTCGTTTTAAAATACTCTCGCATGTTACGTCACAAGCGAGCTAGGACAACCCACCCCAACATGAGTCCAGCCCCTCACCTAGCAACCCCTGGTGCGGCTCGACCCACTTCTGTATTAAACACCTGACTGTTGTTTTTCATGATTTCATCTCATCTTTTGTTTATATGTTCTTAATTTCATGTGTACAGCACTTTGTTGCAGCTGTGTTTTTTTAAATGGCTTTATAAATAAAGTATAATTGTTATTTTTATGTTTTAGTTCAATTTTTAGTGTATTTGCGATCGCTCCCAACGCGCAGCCGGCAAAAATTAAACGAGCAGACCCCCGGCGTAGGGACCGGCGGCAACGGGACCCTCTTCTGGCGCGATGGAGCGGAGCTTCAACTGTACAGCCTCGCTGCAGCCTCGCAGCAGCCTCGCAGCAGCGAGGACCTTCTCCTTACGGATTAATTTACGGGAGACACTTGGTGAACTTTGTGTTGTCTTGACTGGAACAGCGATAACTCCCAAAATCTCCGCGTGCAACGAGCGGAGCTGGCGAACACCGGAAGAGGAACAAGCTAACATTAGCATCGGATTCGGGTGGTCTCATGCTAAAAGGAGCAGCAAATTGCGGCGCGCTCAGACGGGTTTCGGTAAGTTATCTTAAGCTAACACTAACAGTAAGTCAAATGAGTAATAAAAAAAGAGCTAATTTTAAAACAACAACACATTACAGATACTGGCTGTTACAGAGGGCGTAAACAGATCGTTGAAGGGCGTGGACTTCAAGAAACCGGTCGTTCAAAACGAAAGTTAAAAATGGCAGAATTAAAAAGGGTATAATTAATTATATAAGAATTATTTTGTGTATTAAAATGAATTAATATAGTCAAGATAGCACACAGAAATAACATAAAAAATTTAAATACTTACATGTGGTCCCCTTTAAAAAATGGCTTTTAAACAATTTTTAAAACTACAAACTGAGATAAGTGAGGTCAGACCCAAAGTTTTTTGAAGCAGGTTCCAGTCAGATGGAGCAGCAGAGCCAGACTTGGTCTTTAGAGTTGTTAACCACAAACACTGAGAGGATCAGAACCAGTGCTGGTTGCAGTAATTAGTAAGCCTGTCACAATCAACAAATCAATAATTGCATGATGAATGAAAATGATCAACCTAATTTTCATTTATCAGCTTTATCGTTTCTTCATGTCTCTTTCTACTGAAGACACTGGATGACAAAAGACTCAACTCCGGTGCTCTTCACTGACCCCTCCCTTTATCTTTAAAATCAGTTTGAACAATCCAAAATCTTGTTTTTGGATTGTTAAAAGCAGCTAAGCTACAAGCTAAGCTACAAGCTAAGCTAACAGGCAGACCTCGAGGAAAAAATCTCCGTCTTGTTGAAGTTCCATAATTCACAGTTGAAACCCGTGCCTTTGTGTAAAAAATTATTTTTCTCTGAAAAAAGAAGCTGAGAACTTGTTTACTGATATTTTATTAAAAGCTTTGTGTGTAAAATGCTATGCTAAAGAGCTCAAACCACACCGAGCGTCCGCCATTTTCAGAACCAAAAAACAGGAAGGAGTGACAGCCCATGTCACGTCAAGGGGCCTCCCTCCCATTTTTCTTAAAAAACACGCTGCTCGCTCCCTCACCATCCATCCTTCAGTTCAACGAGTCTTATACTGACATATGGTGGTCAAAAAAGATACTACACTCAAAAATTAACCAAAATTTCTTCTTAAATTTGACAATACTATTTTTTGTCAAATTTCAAACAGTATTATCGTTTATCACAATAATTTCTGAGACAATTAATCGCCCAGCAAAACTTGTTATTGTGACAGGCCTAGTAATTTGTTGAATATGGAGGTGAATAACCAGCAACATTTTATAAATGAGGGTAAAGTAATGAAATTCACGAGGAGTATGTAGAGAAGCCATTTAACAAGATAAGGAACATTTGTAATAATGAAAATAGCAGAGTGACAAATTGTGTCCAGCTCACGAAGGACACACTTATTTATGTCTGTACAAACCGGATTCCAAAAAAGTTGGGACACTAAACAAATTGTGAATAAAAACTGAATGCAATGACGTGGAGATGGCAAATGTCAATATTTTATTTGTAATAGAAAATAGATGACAGATCAAAAGTTTAATCTGAGTTAATATAACATTTTAAAGGAAAAATATGTTGATTCAAATTTTCACAGTGTCAACAAATCCCAAAAAAGTTGGGACAAGTAGCAATAAATGGCTGGAAAAAAGAAATTGAGCATATAATGAACATCTGGAAGACCAATTAACACTAATTAGATCAATTGACAACATGATTGGGTATAAAAAGAGCTTCTCAGAGTGTCAGTGTCTCTCAGAAGCCAAGATGGTAAGAGGATCACCAATTCCACCATTGTTGTGCAGAAAGATAGTGCAGCAATACCAGAATGGTGTTACCCAGCGTAAAATAGCAAAGACTTTTAAGTTATCATCATCAACCGTGCATAACATCATCAAAAGATTCAGAGAATCTGGAACAGAGCATGAGCGCTTGTGGCATGGGCAGCTTGCATGTCTGGAAAGGCACCATTAATGCAGAGAACTATGTTCAGGTTCTAGAACAACATATGCTCCATCTAGACGTCATCTCTTTCAGGGAAGACCCTGCATTTTTCAACAAGATAATGCCAGACCACATTCTGCAGCAATCACAACATCATGGCTACGTAGGAGAAGGATCCGGTACTGAAATGTCCAGCCTGCAGTCCAGATCTTTCACCTATAGAGAACATTTGGTGCATCATAAAGAGGAAGGTGCAACAAAGAAGGCCCAAGACGATTGAACAGTTAGAGGCCTGTATTAGACATGAATGTAGAGCATTCCTATTTCTAAACTTGAGAAACTGGTCTCCTCTGTCCCCAGACGTCTGTTGAGTGTTGTAAGAAGAAGGGGGGATGCCACACAGTGGTAAAAATGGACTTGTCCCAACTTTTTTGGGATTTGTTGACGCCATGAAATTTTGAAACAACATATTTTTCCCTTAAAATGATACATTCTCTCAGTTTAAACTTTTGATCTGTGATTTGTGTTCTATTCTGAATAAAATATTAGATGTTGGCACCTCCACATCATTGCATTCAGTTTTTATTCACAATTTGTTTAGTGTCCCAACTTTTTTGGAATCCAGTTTTTTAATTTATGTCTCCATAATCCAACAAAGGTAGAATGGTTTTTTTCAACAGGGGTTTTGTTTTGCAGTCGATGTAAACCACATGTGTCAAACTCTTGGCCCGCGGGCCAGATGTGGCCCGCCATGTCATTTTATGTGGCCCGCGAGAGCTTAGTTTAAAAGTTTTGAGTGTCTAAAAATAAATACGAGCGTGTTTTGACCAAAAACTACATTTCCCACAATGCCTTTCAACTACGGTAGCCCACAATGCCTTTCATCTACGGTAGCCCACAATGCCTTTCGACTACGGAAGCCGCAGCAGTGTTTCTACCTTCATGCCAACGAGTGGAATTGAGATATAAATAATGATCCCAAAATGTCCAGAAAGAGAAAAGTTGATGCAGACGGAAGTTTCAAGAAAGATGGGAAGGCGAATACTTGTTTGTGCTTCCAGGAGAAAGACCGGTATGTCTTTTGTGTTACGAGGCGGTGTCGGTTTTGAAACCAAACACGGAGCTAAGTACGCTAAACAAGCTAGCCTTCAAGAAAAGCAACACATTCTGCCAAGAATTAAAAGGCAAACTGCGGTCGCAGCAGAGTTTGTTCATGAAACCCACAGCCAAAAACGAGGCTGCAGTGAAAGCTAGCTTCATTGTGGCTGAAGAAATCGCTTCCAAGTCGTTTTCAGATGGAGCGTTTTTGAAACAGTGCATGCATGCACAAGGTCTGTGAGCAGAGACGCAAACAAGTCATCACGCAGATGTCCGACACGATCACGGCTTTCCAGAATAAATTGGACTTATGGATGTGACAAGTGAAACAGGACAATCTTGTCCACTTTCCTGTTTGTCAGGTTAGCATTTTTTTAAACAATTAAAATATAATAAAATGTAATTCAACAAAGAAGAAGAACATTTAAACGTGTGCAATTTAATGATTGTGCTTGCATTTTGTTTTGTGTTTATCATTTTCAGAACATGATCAATCGTAGAGAGAGAATCCACTTGTGTGTTCCAGGCAGCATCTCCTCATCAAAGACTACCGGTAACCAAAAAACTTGAGTAATAGTTGTGAACTGAGTCAACCTTTATTTTGGTATTTTTAGTTGATTACATATTATTTATGTGTAGCTGCTGTTGTAATTATTTAATGTTTGCAGGGTGTGTATGCACACAAATTGTTGTCATCAAACCATCAGTTGGATGCAAGGCTGTGTGTAGCCTTTTTTTGTAAAATGCTACATGTGTCATACATGTTCTTTGCAGCTCAGTTTTATGTTATTTTTCTTTATTAACTTGGACATCTAAAAAAGCTAAGTCTGGTCCTCTGGACATTCAAAAAACAAAACAAAGCAAAAAAAACTGTAGAAACATTTCGTCTTTCGTCCGAAAGACTTCCTCAGTCTGAGATGCTGTATTCAGCTCAGTCTTATAAATAGCACCCTCTCACAGTGGATCAACCAGTTGGCTGATGACAGCCGAAACCAGCTGCTCACATGATCAAGGAGGACCACCTCTGGACCATCAGGTCCAGAGGACCAGACTTAGCTTTTTTAGATTTTTCTACCTGGATTATTGAGCATGCATCAGGGTATTAACTTGGACAGTTTGATCCTTCATTAATGGAGTTATGTGGGTTTTCATAAGCTGACAAAATTTAAAAGGATTTATGTTAGAGCAACAAGCAAACAGATGTTTTCTATGCAACTGTAATTGTCAGTTGAATAAGTTATAATAAATGAGTTATTCAACATTAAGGAGTACGGTAGTTACATTTATTTTACATTACATTAGATTACATTTAGTTACATTTATAAGTTACATCTGGCCCTTCAAGGACAGCCATTATGCTGATGTGGCCCTCGGTGAAAATGAGTTTGACACCCCTGATGTAAACGAAGATCAATTTCTATCCAAGTCTCACACCTTAGACTGGAAAACATTACCATGATGCGAAAAGGACAGGGGGACCATCAAGCCAAACTCCCAAACATTTATAAACTCTACTGTAATTACATTTGCTGTTTTTTGATGTAACTGGGACCTTGAGTACACAGTTTCATTCCACCTCATGTACCACACATGATGTGAATGACAATAAAGAAACTTGAACTTGAATATCACCACTGCAGTGGGTATGGTTCCTCCTCCATGACCTGATATTAGCTTACTGCTAGTTGTTTCTGCTTCGTTACAAGATGTCTGCCTCTTGCATGGATTACAGGGCGTACTATGGCAACATTAACTTCTTTGGTGGTCCATCCTCCACGTCGGTAAAAGCTTCGTCTAAACTGAAGCAGCTGGAAGAGGAGAATGAAGAGGCCATGTTTGTGGTCGTCTCTGACGTCTGGCTGGACAATGTGGAAGTGATGGACAAGCTCAACCTGATGTTCTCAGGTCTGACTGGAAACTTTCCTGCTGAACAATACACTCTATGAGGAGCTAATCACATTGTTTGTTTGTTTGTTTGTTTGTTTGTGACAGGATATGCTGCCATGCCTCCCACCTGCTTTATTCTGTGTGGAAACTTCTCTTCTGCTCCTTATGGGAAAACACAGATTAAAGCCCTCAAAGGTGAGCCTGTTGGGTCAGGAACACCTGAGATCCCTGGTGAAGGTTGACATTTTATTGATCATATAAATGTGCAGTTTATTCTGCTTCATGACGCGACCACGTTCCTGAAGGCTTCGGCTGCATCTGCCAACCCAGTTGTAGGAAACAAAACCTGACAGATGGTTGAATCCTGTGAGGATTGTTGCACTGATGTTTAATCCCACAACATGAAACCATCCTGGATTCTGACTAATCTGTCCAGAACACTCAGCATTACTAAGTTTTACATAGCCAGGTTTACTTTTTATTTATTTATTATTTATTAAAGCAGAAATTAACATGATGTAATTTAGCATCTGAAGTTAAAATGTGTCCAAAATAAAACATGGAGTGCATTTACATTTTAAATCAAAACCTATACAGTATGTTTTTAATGCACATGTTACCATCACTGCTCCCAACAAAACCAATAAGTATTAAATACATGCTGACCTCTGCTAACACACACACTTTGCCTATACTGCTGTATTGTAAATAGTCTGTCCTTACCAATGTTCCAATACATACTGAACATTATTATTGATATTGTTGATCTTATTCTTTATATATTGTTCTTAACATTTAGGACCTTTTGTATGAATCTTTCTATCTGTTGCTGCTGTTACACTTGAATTTCCCATCCGTTGGACAATAAAGGCTGTTTCTATTCTATTTTTAATTATTGAAGGTAAACTACTAATCAAACTACAGGTAGTCCTCGACTTACGATGGAGATCCGTTCCTACGCTGCGTCGTAAATCGAATTTCGACGTAAGTCGGAACATACGTAAATAACCCACCTCATACTTTACTGTATTTTACCAAGCACTTAGCCTATCCTAACACATTACCCTACATAATTATCAAAAAACACATACATTTGGAGCCATAATGAAGGGAAAAAAGAGTTAATAACCTACTGGTATGATGGTGAAGCCGTTCCTCCGTCCCTCCTCCGTATTCTCCATTGTGTTTACGACGTAAAACCGCATTCACAGTACACACAGTAACAGTAAGTTGTACTATGAACAGTTTTGTTTTGTTTTTTTGAATGTCCAGAGGACCAGACTTAGCTTTTTTAGAGAATACAGGGCAGCTGTAGCCTCCGCAGCTAGTAAAACCGGAAACTGCGTAACTCGGCTTTTCAAAATAAAATTTTCAAAATGTTTTTTTTTTTTTTAATGGGAGGTGCGTCATAACCGCAAAACGTTGTAACTCAAGGCTGTCGTAAGTCGAGGACTACCTGTATAAGAAACAAAATTCACTGAACTGTGTGACGGATGTGACATTACCTAAAAGAGAAGTCACATCATGAAATGTTTCACCAAATTTTATGTGATGCAAAAAAAAAGTGATCCAGTTAATTAAACTTTCTGATTGGCTTAAAGCAGCAGCCACATACAGCATTAATTCTTTTTTCTTTTTTTCTTTCATTCATGTTAGAATCATTGAAGGCCCTTGCTGATCTAATCTGTTCATATCCCAGCATTCACAGCAGGTAATATATTTGTATTTCTGTTTGTTTGCGCTTCAGTGTGTTTGAGTTTAAACATGTCTGTCCCAAACCTGCAGTAGTCGTTTTGTGTTTGTTCCTGGTCCTGAAGACCCTGGTCCAAGCACCATACTGCCAAGGTAAGCGTCTGGTTTGTGACATCATCGAGGGACGGTTTCTTGGTGCTTTGAATAAATGAGACACGTTTCCCTCCCCAGACCTCCCCTGGCAGACCACATCACCGAGGAGTTCAAGCAGAGAGTGCCGTTCTCTGTGTTCACAACCAATCCATGCAGGTCAAACGTTTCACTGGAATATTGCAGATCTATAGAGTGCACCCGAATATAAGCCGTGCACACTAAATAACAAAATAAAAAAACTATTTTGGACATAAATAAGCTGCGGTGTTCAAAAAGTGTGAAAAAAGTAGCGGCTTATTTACCGGAAGTTACGGTATATTATTTTCTTTGTTGACACTTGTGTAAAACGGACGTTTACTGTGGTGTGATCAGGATCCAGTTCTGCAGCCAAGAGATCATCGTCCTCAGAGAAGACCTGGTCAATAAGATGTGCAGGAACTGCATCCGGTTGCCCAGCAGTAATCTCGACATCCCAAATCACGTAAGTTTAATTTTATAAAGTCCTTTCAAACAGAAATGTTGACAAAATGGAGTTTTTCATTTCTTGCACGTGTTGTAAAATCAGACGTTGCTGTGAAGATTATTTTAAACAGCTGGAAACGTTGTCGTTTTGTCTTCCTCTCCCCAGTTTGTGAAGACCATCTTGTCTCAGGGTCATCTGACCCCCCTGCCTCTCTATGTCAGTCCTGTATTCTGGGCCTATGATTATTCCCTGCGGGTCTATCCGGTGCCTGACGTCATTATTTTCGCAGACAAGTACGATCCCTTCAGCATCACCAACACCGACTGCCTCTGCTTCAACCCGGTATGAAAGCTGAGCAACTCAAACAGACAGAACTTTTTGTTCTTCCATCCAGCTGACCCGGTGTCATCAGTCAGTTCTTTTAGTGTTTGTCTCTTAAAGAATGTGTCATTTCAGGGCTCGTTCCCCAGAAGTGGCTTCACATTTAAGGTGTACTATCCATCCAACAGGACTGTTGAGGACAGGTGGGATGCATTTTTAAATGAAGTTTTTAAGTTGTAACGCCTTGTTCATAAGTTAAAATTGTATTTCTTTATTTTCACAGCAAACTTCAAGGGCTCTAAAGAAAGTGACGGACGTGCAAACAGTGGCTTCCATTTGCTTTTAGATCATTTTTGGATGTGACTTAAATTAAACTAATCTTATAACTGTTTTGTCATTAATAATAAAGTTTTAAATTCTTTGAAATGTGTATTCTCACTTTTGTTGCAGGCGTAAGAGTGAGGTGTATTTTATTTATTTAAACCTTTATTTAACCCAAGCACACTGAGGTAAAAAAATAATTTAAAACAATTTCAAAAGGTGTATCTGGAGAAAAAAATGTGTTTAAATGTGAGTTTGACACTGGGTTGTATAATGGACTTGTGTATTTAAACAAAATCGACTCCTTCCTGTCCTCTCAAACCGGCTGGTCAGAGCAGATGTCCTGAGCCTGGTTCTGCTGGAGGTTTCCTCCTTTTAAAAGGGAGTTTTTTCTTTCCACTGTTGCCACTGTGCTTGCTCAGAATGGGAGACTGTGACGAAGCCAAGATTCAACTTGTCTGCTGCTTCCTTAGATAGAGAACTTTACTAATTGGCTTTTCTATGTACAGTATATGAATGTTTCTGTAAAGTTTCCTGAGACAACTTTGTTGTGATTTGGCGCTATATAAATAAACTGAATCGAATAGTTTTGTGTATTAACAAGATTTTTTTTATTGGCCAGTTTATAGATTTCATTCTTTATACCAAGTTAAAAACAAATATTTTACTTCTAAATTTATTTTGTGTCAAGTGTTCATATCTTGTTTTTTTTTTCTATAAAAATATAGCTAAATTATTAACATCCTCAAAGAACTTTATTCATGAGCATTTTCTAGTTGTTTTTTGACAGAACATTATTAAAAAAATGTAAATTAAAAACTACAATTTTTTGAGTATGAGTTGCAAAACGATATTTATTTTTTATTTCATTAAAGTGGTCTTTAACTGAAAATGTACTCAGAAAAAAGAAGTAAATATAATAAGATGTGATGAAGAAATGCATTAAATTATTTTAAACTGGATAAAAATGCT